>JAJLRJ010000007.1:40781194-40836194 GCA_024195265.1 Dendrophyllia cribrosa | reverse complement strand
AGACTGAAAGGTAACAGAAACATAGATAAGGAAAAGATAAAAGAGAGCCTGAGAGATGACAGCCTTGGCCCCGGTAATCCGAGTAGGGAATTAGACTCCCTTCAAGGCTATCATCGGAAGGAGAAAGAAGAAAAGGATAAAAATGGTATAACTAAAAGCGAAACAAGGAAGCATATGTATAGCGCCGAAGGTGAAGCACAGCATGCTAAACAAAACCTGAACAAGTGACAAAGAAGCATCTGCAAAACTTGATGGCAAAAGGCATGATGCCAAGCAAAGTTAACACTCACAACAAGAGGCCGATGGCAAAGCGTAGCATATTGCAACAAATTCCGTGCAGCATGTCAGAAATAGTATAAGCAAGGCCCCGATGGCAAAGCGCAGCATGCTAGACAAACTCAAACTTGTCACGACGAGCATCTGCAAAGCTCCGAAGACAAACACAGCATGCCAAACAATTAAAACATGTGACAAACAAGCATCTGCAAAGCCCCGATGGTGAACGATAAAACAAACTCAACCTTGTCATAACAAGCATCTGCAAAGCCCCGATGGTAAACGAAGCATCAAACTTGTCACAACAAGCATCTACAAAGCCCCGATGGTAAACACAGCATGCCAAACAATTATAACATGCAACAAACAAGCATCTACAAAGCCCCGATGGCAAACGTAGCATGCTAAACAAACTCAAAGTTGTCCCAACAAGCATCTGCAAAGCCCCGATGGCAAACGCAGCATGCTAAGTGATAAGAAAATGTGACAAAAAGCATCTGCAAAACCCCGATGGCAAACGCAGCATACTAAATTATTAAAAAAATGCGACAACAACAATTGTCTACAGGGCCTAAAAGGCGAAACTGAAGACTCCAACGTGTGGCAACGAGCAACGAACTGCAAAGCGCCGATGGCAAGTATGATGAGCATGCTATACAGTTGAAAAAATGCGCCAAACAAGCACAAGCAAAGCCCTGAGGGCAAAACGCAGTACGCCAAAGAAAATAAAACAATGCTAAAACAAACTCTTGAAAACCCGAAGGGAACGAAGAAATATGAAAAAGAGCCGCCACGTGTAACGAGAACAAAGAACGAAAGCCGACTTGACGAAAAATGAAAAAATATAATTACGCTGAAAATGACAAATAAAGTAAAACTACCAGAGGCAATTGGCTAGCATGAGAACCGAAAAGCATGGCGGCAAGGAATGAAGGAAACGCGAAATAAAACAAAATATATAATACTAACGTGACAGTAAGTGAGAATAGATATTCGCCTCCAAATTTTCTTGTTCCGAAGAGGAACCAGGAACGGCGTTCTGATGAGTAGTCTGAGTGGCAACAGGGAACAGCAGGGGCGGCCAAAGCGGCTTACGCCGCTGCTACATTTGCAGAAGGATTTTGAGCGGCTTTTTTTGTCATATTAAACTGACGACAAGGAGCGGAGAATGCGAAGCTGACTGGCGCGAAAAAAAGTGCGAGTAAAGTAATCTCAATCCTTATATACGCTCTGAGGGCGACCGCTGACAAATAGTAAATGAAAGTGACACAAATTTTACACACATTTTCCTATTGGGGACTTAAGAAAACTTTCTTCTAAGAAAATGTTCATACTGAAGTAAAAGTAAACGCTTTTCTAGTTATATTCCAATAAAAAGTGCATAAAATTTGAGGGTAACCGATAAACAAAGTTAAGGCGATAAGGACACGTCAATAATTTTTGCCTGCTCTGAAGAGTTAGTGATTACAACATGGTGATATTTTTCCCTTTTGTGATTGAACAAGTAAACTCCAGAAATCTAACTAAACGCACTTGCAGACAAAACTGGAACTCGAAGATAGAAGCAAATGGTACACACATTTTTCATTTGGAATTCCTTTTTGGGATATCTTTTAGTATAAATAATTATATCTTGGAAATATGCCGTCTTGGTGGACAATATTTGATGAATTTAGATGATGAATGGGGACAGGAGGGGGTGGGGAGAGGCTGGTTTAAAAAAAGTGCGGAGGGGAACAAAGCTGTGAGGAGATTTCAAGACAAACATTGATTCGCATCATCGCAACAACACAACAAACGGCAAATCTTTAACTCACCTTACGACACATGTAACATATTCCACCGCAAAGAAATAGATAAACAATCAGAATGATACTAAAGGGAGATGGAAGTGTGTTGCCTTTGTCGATCCATTCCAACCACATCTGGGTTCTTGAAAATTTCCACTCTGAGTCAGCATTTTCCTAGAGAAAGTTTCAAAATTATTAAACAAGGACTTCACGTAAGACGACCGAAAGTCTTATTTTGACTTAATGGGCGTTGTTGCTCCTCATCTTGAAAAATTATAACTTTTTTTTATATTTGTTGTTTGATTTTGTGAGGTCAAAGACGACAGAAATAATAAAAAAAAATACTTCCAGTTGGCAGGTCTGTAACGTCAACTGTCAGATCACTCTTCCCGCAGCTCAGATAAATGTTTTACTTCACGCTTGAATCATAGAAAAAGTACCATGCATGCGATATCGGAGTTAAACGTGAATATTTTCTGCGGTTGCGGTGATGGAGCCGGGAGGGGCAACTTTGGGTGAATTTTATCCTCTCATTCCTATCCGTCGCTAGTGTTGCAGCAACCACACGTTAGAAGTGAGCAAATTTAGTTTAGTTTATCATTATGCAAATTTATAGCGCGGAAGAAAGGTGCAATTTCCAACAAAGCCATATCAATAGTGAAAACTTACCATGATTCTGTTAAAGGAGTTGCTCATCATTGCGACAAGCATGCTTAAAGCTACTATCACCATAACAATAATGTAGCATGAAACAAAGAGTCTACCAAATTCTTGTGTAGCCTTAAAAGCAGGGTCGCCAACTTCAAAATCGTTTACATTCAGTGTTCCAATCAACACCCAGAACAGAGCAAGGAAAGTATTCACATGCCTAAAATGTAAAACAAACTATGATTATGATCCGCCATCTTGGATTTCTGGATTCCTCCAAAACCTCAGAAAGCCGTGAGCACTTTGTCCCCCCTTTCTGGCCCCCCAGCTAAATAATGGTACAGCAAACACCCGCATAAAAGAAACAGAGGATTAAGAACCCTCAGGCTGAAATTTGGCTAATAAGCACCTTATGTATAAGACCAAATTCAGCCAGACAAAGGAAGCAGGTTCTTAAACGAAAAATTACTAAAGATTAGACAACACTGGGGGAGATCCAAGTGTGTGCGCTGGACCATTACAAACAAATATGTAGTTTCAAAAAAAAACATCCATACCTCCCTTACATAAGGGATTAGATTTTCCACAGTGATATTTCCTAATTTTTCCGGGGGATAATTTGCCTAATGCCTTCATTACCTAAAGCAAATGTTTAGTAGATACTGTATAACATTTCCAGAAACAATTTTAAGAACGTCTTAAGAACCTCTCCAGGCTGATTTCTCTCTAAGCATCCTATATATATAAGGAATGCATCAGCCTGAAACAGAAAATCACAGGTTCTTTTATGCGAGTGTTTACTACTACTACTACTACTACTACTACTACTACTACTACTACTACTACTGCTACTACTGCTGCTGCTGCTGCTGCTGCTGCTGCTGCTACTACTACTACTATCTGTATTTCATCACGGTGTCACATTACAGTAATACAATTCACTGACCCAATTTTACTGTCATGCAAGTCAGCAGTAAAACGTAATCAAGTTGCAGCCAATACTGTTTCCTCCCCTCCCCCACCCTCACCTTACCCCTTCCCCTATCGCCAGTTATAGTTCACCTGTTCACTGCAATATTACCCGGGCTCAACAATTTATTTGGCACATGCAAGATGTGGATTATAATTATAGCGCGCCCTTTTGGACGCCCAGGCCTTGAAAAGTGCATTTCATTAAACTTACTCTTTGTACGGATGTGAGCTATCATAGTGACTGTCATTCTCGTTTCGTAGCTTGTTTTGCGATGCAACATAGTACGTGTATATTTTGATCAAGCCTGTGGAAAACGCGACGTAGATCAGGACAAAGATGAAAAGAAACTTGAGCACATCCTTTAGCATTTTGTAAAGGGACAACTGCAAAGGCCCAAGAGTTGAGTTGATCTGAAATACGTGAAGCAAGTGGAAATAGGCCATCACGGATGCGCAGGCGTATAAAATATCTGCTCCGATAAACCATCCACTTCTTGTTTTCCATTCTCCGTTTAATAACCACCCGATAAGCCACATGGCATAAGAAAAGATGAACACCAGTAGGATAAGGGTATCCACGACGTTCCACCATTTTGAGAAGTATATACCACATCCTTGACTTAGCCATTCCACGACTTCCACGACTATGAATCCGAGTATAAAAGAAAATATCGCCCAGTCTGACAAGAAAAGAGAAAAGGCTAAAAACTATATACAGTCTGATAGGTATAATTGTATTTTATAACAAATGATTATTTAGCTTATATACTGATTGCTGTCTCCGCTGCATGACATGACGCTTCATAAGACAAAGTCCCAGTACGTATTTTTGTAAGTAATGTTAAATTTTTTTGCAAATGTTAAGTTTAACATTACTTACAAAAATACGCACTGGGACTTTGTCTTATGAAGCGTCATGTATACAGGGAAACACAAATAAATGTTATGAGCCATAAAAAAATCTTAGTTTTGATTGCTGATAATATAATCGTATTTGAGTTGAAGAAATAACACAACAGTTTTAAATTTGTAAGACATGTTTCGGCAAACTTATGCCATCTTCAGTTGCAGAAGCTTGTTACAATTTGAATATCTAAATTTATAGAAGTAGTTACAATTTGAATATGCTAATTACAGCAGTTTAAATGGAAGCTAAATGTGACAAAAGAACAGTAGGAAAGAAACAAAACTAGCATAAATGACAACTAAACTACATGGAAAGTGACAAGTTGGCATGCTTAACCTGCTGATTTAGAATAGGTTTCTCCCACTTTATATACATTGCCTCCTTAATCTTTAACTGGAAACCAGAGGCGGCAGTATCAAGGATTGTAAAACATTCCGTAGAACAGGACTCACTGCAAGTTTGAGATGAAGCAATGTGTTTGTAGATATGAGAAGCCTTGTCCGATACAAGGTCAGTGCTCAGTCACGGACGCGAGTAGAAACGTGGCGAGTGGTTTCGCCAATGTAACAGGCATTACAGCCAGCACAAAGAAACTTATAAATTACCCGAGATCGGAGGCCTTGAGGCATGGAATATTTTACGTTGAAAGATTGCCCAACTTTAAAAGTGAAAAAAGCTAACTTAATGTCAAGATCTGTACAATAATGATTAACTAAATGTCTTAATTTAGTTTGTGCAACTGCCGAGAAACGGCCTATGTAGGGGATTTTATAGTAACGTGTATCGGCCTTAGACTTATGGTCAAGTGGCTAGTCAGTAGCATTATTACCAACTGCCCAAGAAACATAACTATTGACAACCTTGTCAATAACCCAATTAGGGAAATTGTTTTTCATAAGGATAATGCCTAGTTTCTTAATATTCTCACTAAAACCAGTCCATGTGTTGTTTATCTTATAAACCCTGTCTACTAATGTATTGACCAGACCACATTTGTAAGTTTAAATTTAGATATTCAAATTGTAACGAGCTTCTGCAACTGAAGATGGCGTAAGTTTGCAGAAACATGTCTTACAAATTTAAAACTGTTATGTTACTTCTTCAACTCATAGCAAATTTTCTGCTATTGCGTCCGTTTGATAATCGTATTTATAGTTAGTACTAAATGGCATTAATAGAATGAAATAGTATCGAGGCAGAAATGAAAATTAACAACGAAAACGTTTTGACACGCCGTGACGATTCGATTTAGCGCCCTTCTTCCAATAATCGTCCCCTTTGTAATAAGCGCTCTCACTATGACTTTCACGCTGTTCTGACTAGTCGATTTGACATTCTGACTATGTAAATCATCATTACCGTTGTTCTAAATATGTAAAACTTTTTTTCCTTTGTTTTGACTATGCGAATTGAACATTTTATGTTATTGTTCATAAAGTGCTTTTTGACGCTAGCACGTTTATGTCAACCGAATAAATGCGAGTGTCCACCCCCCCCCCCCCCCCCCCCCTTTATTAAGTGCCCCCTCTCCAATAAGCACCCACCCTTGAGCAAACAAACGTTAACAAGTGCCCGCGGGAACTAAATCGAATCATTGCCCGGCAATTCTTATACGCTTACCAAGTATAGATAATCCTGTAGAAGTTGTTCCAAAGTTGCGTTGGAAGGTGCTGACAATCACAAGGATCAGAAATGTCAGGTAGCAGGCGGTGTGGTTGAAGAGCTTGCAATAAGGATGCTCGAAAGTGTCCCTAAAAAAGACGTAAAACTTGCTGCAACAACCGCTCTCCGAATTTGGTCGACCACAAAAATTTTTTTCCATCAAGAACTTGCCCCAACAGGTCTTTCTTAAGCAGAGTCGCCCGAGCTTATAAAAGACGTAAAAACCGCTTAGAAGACACAGGAGAAACAACTGTGCAAAAGCCCAAAGCATCTTCACAAATATGTTTCTGTCTTGCCAGGATGGGTCTTTGTAGACAATCTCGTTAAGAGTATCTTGGCATCTGGGGCTCGATACAAACTGAAAAAGAAAAAACACTTTTAGCAACACTTACCTTCTTTAAAGAAATAATAAACGTCAAATAGCACTGACTGGATAATAAGAAAGAAATTTGCTTCATGCATACATTTCTCAGTCACGATTCCTATGACATGAAATGAAAATGGACTGATTTTAAAGAAAAAAATAACGAAAATTAGAAAATATTAATTTGATGCAAACGTGCAAAAAATAGGATAGTAATTATATGTTGTTTAACCCTATTCGGCCTGGTGGGGGGCACAAAGTGCCCACGCTAACTTTCAACATTCATAACTTCTTTAATATGTATTCAAACGCCGCCAAACTTTGTGACTTTTCCTAAAATTTATCTGATCACGTGACTTGATGTTTCCATGGCAACAAGATTTTGACAGCCATGTTTTTGAAATTTGCATATTTATGACTTTGAATGAAGAAAAAACAATGTTTATTGCTATAACTTTTATATTTTTACGTCATTTAGCGTTTATTTATTGGTTTTGATTAATTTTGAATGAATTTGGACGGTTTTTAAGTGGTTTTAAAAAAATTGAGAAATCCAAGATGGTGGATTCAAGATGGCGGCCGTATAACTAATTACCTAATAATTACGTCATATAACATCATCGTTCCATTGTGCGGACCGCAAAGGAGATAGTTTTGGACGTACTATATACCCTCTAAGTTTCATTGTCATAGCCTTAATGTTCTTGAAGTTACGAGGGGGGAATGTGCCCCCCCCCCCCCACCCCCCCAGGCTCAGAAACTAAAAAAAGCCCAGGCTGAATAGGGTTAAAAGTAATATATCAACAACGAGTGCGAGGGTTTCATCAGGGGTTCCAAACACCGAGAAACAGATGAAAGCACGAGGCCGCTTCGGCCGAGTGCTTTTATTGTTTCGAGGTGTTTGGAACCCCTGATGAAACCCGAAGCACGAGTTTTTGATATAGCTTCTCAATCGGCGCCTAATTGCAAACAAAATAGAAAAAGAAAAGAAAAGAACAAAAGAAAGCAAAAATCCCGAGTTTTTGACATGTCTTCTCAAATGAAACAATAGGAAATTATGCAGTGACATGTTTCTTAAAGCAAACAATGATAAATTATTCAGTGATAATTTTTTTGCGCTTTGCCGAAAAAACACGTTTATATGCATGAGGACTTGTTGTTGATCACAGTTGGCGTCCGACCATGTCTGAAGAAGGTGCGCCGAAAGCTGTAAGGTTTCGAGAGCCGAGAACGTCATGCGAAGAAGAAGACTTAGTGGAGAAAGCTGTCCCCCTATCAACGAAGTATAAGAACAAATGGGCCCTGTCGAGTTTTAGTGAATGGCAATTTGCTCGGACGATTAAAGCGCCCGTTTTAGATCCAGGAGGCCTTTTCAAGGATTATGACTTGCATAAAGTCTCGACGCTCTCTACAAGACTCGAAGAAATGGACGCGCTGAGCTTAAATTATTGGCTTAGTAAATTTGTTATGGAAGTGGCTAAGAAGACCGGTGAGAGATATCCCGCGAAAACTATTTACGGAATGGTTTGTGGTATCCGACGTTATCTTGAAGAACGGAATGGCGCTGACGCATTAAATCCAATTGAAAATATAAGAATTTTGAGCGCATGTTTAACAATGTACGAGTTGTATTATGAATAAAAACCTCATTAAAATGCAAGTGTTTGATCTCAGATTAAAAACATGTTTGATCTCAGATGAAACACGGTGAGATCTTTATCTGGTGTTTCATTGGGTATCAAGATTCATCCACCTGACCAAAATATCCCTCATTGATTGGCTCTCCACTGCATGCATAATTAATGAGTTTGAGAATACTATTTACAAGGCTAAAAGAGTTAAAACAAAAAAACTGAACTGCTCACTGTGTGAGAAATAAAACGTTTGTGGTATATACATATATGCCGAATTTAGAAAGGTTGTTTCCAGTGTTTTAATGTCGTTGTCAAGGTTGGAAGAAATGCGCTTAGCTCTGATCTGTGAAGAGTGCCAGCAGTAATACAACCTTGACAACGACATCAAAACACTGGAAACAACGCGAGCTCTGAGTTTCCTTTTTGAAGAGCGTAAGATTTTCATCAAGCTCCCTCACTGCAAAAGAAATGAAAAACTGAGCAAAACTTTTATCTCCAAGTTGAATAATTTCACGTGTTCCTATACATTTTCCTCGTCCTTTGGCAAACAAGACAAATTAATGGTCTTTTCAACCTTAAAGACAAAAAATTCACAGACTGTTCTTGCAGCGATAATTTCATCGGTGAGACCGTGAAGAATGTGTAGGTGCGAATTGATGAACATCCAAATAACTCTGAACCTGCCCGTGACCTACGTAATAATCCGTCCCATTCTCTTAGTTGGCGAATCATTTGATTCAACAATGTAGCCCCAGTTTGAACAAACAAGTTCAATCTTATGTACTGTAGGAAGACTGTTCCCATCGGAAATCACCTGAGACATATAGAGTGTGCATGTGGCGGACGATCTTTTGCTCTGAAGATGACTTTAATTAATTAGTCGAAAACGTTCGGTTTTTTCTTTTAACTCTTTTAGCCTTTTAAATAGTATTATAAATCTTAAAGCAATTGTTATGGATATATGGTATTTATTTCAAATAATCAATCATGTCCAATACACCCATGCTGAGCCGATTCATCTAAGGTAGTTGACGATTCGAACCACTGAAAACCGGGTCGCGATTAAGTCGATTCGACTCACCAGAGGTGTGGTCGGTCGACCAGATTTTGCTACCCTCCCATGTACATTAATAGCCTTCTTGCTAGTATCACAGGGAGCAGAGAAGCCAAATTTGACCTTTACACGTTCGATCTTCGTTCCGTTGTTTACGAGTCTGTTTTTCGCCCCAGCTGGACCCCAAGCGTAATCGGAGCTTTCCGTTGGGTAACCGCAGACTGCTGACTGTTGGCGCCACAAAATCCTTTCGCAGCAAGAAGAGAGACAAGGGAGGAAACAGATTTGAGCCTAATTTTTTATCCCCGATTACTCGCTTTTGATTCAATGAAAAGTTCTGATTTTCGGCAGTATAGCTTTATATGGACAGTCTCTAGACAGCTTTTTAACAATTTCGATGAAGAGATCCATTAAACACTCCTTTCGGTGATCGCTCTTTATGGCGTTCAAAGTTGACTTTCGTAGGATGTGGACCGCAACATACTGGTGACGGAAATACGTCATACGAGAGGTGTGCGCATGACCGGAAGCCTTTGGCATGAGTTTATTCATCTGAAATAGCGTCTTTTCCACGAAAACATGCCATCTTTTCCGGAATATCTTCAATCAGTGCCATTCGGTGATTGTTTTTGTCCGCTAGGTGAATATTGTGAATAATGTGAATATAGTAAATGTCTGCGAAGGAAACAGGCAAGCTCAATAAAATGTAAGGACGTGGCGGAATTCGAATCCTTGTGGAATCAAGGCATGTCTGATGCAAGGTGAGAAGTTTTCACGCCTCTTGTGGTCCATGCTCTTGTGGTCCGTCAAAGCTTTTAATGTCAAGCTGATTGAAACTTCTGTTAAAACCCAGACGATTGTTTTGGCTAAGCTATAGATGAATTCAGGGCCACTTCTTTGCGTTGACACTTAAGAAAAATATTATCTATGACTAGCACTTTATACGTTCTGAGTTTCTTCGCATGCAATAAGCTTCACTAGACCATCGGTGGACCACATTAAAAGATTTTCCTCATTCGCAACGCGTTTCATTTTAAATCTCCCTCCGCTCCGATCAGCTGCCGTGTTGCTTTGAATTTTGAATTAGTAACAGTTGGCGTAACTTCCGTTTTATTGACGGCATGTCACTTTCGGAGTTTTTACTTCCGTCACCAGTATGTTGCGGTCCACATCCAACGAATCAGTGGTACTATGTTTCTTCCCTTGTCTCTTTTTCTTCTCGGCACTTCGTGCCTCGCTCGGAAAGCTATAATACGCTTTCCGGAAAGCTCCGATTACGCTTGGGGTCCCACTGGGGCAAAAACTCGAAAACAACAGATCGAATAACTCAAGACACAGCGCGTGTATAAAGCTCAAAGATCGAACGCGTATTAGGTCAATTTTGGCTCCTCTGCTCCTGTGCTAGTATCTTGCTAGTATCTTGCAAATCGCACCTTCCGTTAGTCGGGTTTAAGGAAGACGGGCCATATGCGATTCGTCTAGATTTGCTACCCTAGCCTCCCAGTGTTAATAGCCTTCATGCTTTATTTTCTTTAAAGGTCTCAAAAATCGACTTTCAGTGAGTCGAATTGTCTAGCGTTGTAGTTTGGGTGTATTGGCGGCTCACATCGCGCAGTTCGAAAAATCGAAGGTGGTATTGACTGAAATCAAATCCAAGGGAAACGCGTTTTGGTTCGAATAATCGGGAGTTTCGAAAAATCGAGTATTCTAAACATTGGGATTCCGCTGTAATTTAAAAATAACTCTTTCTTCTAGAAACGCTCACTGTCTGAATGCTGATTGAAAGAAGCAGAATTCTGCGAAGAGACCTCGGTATTCCCAGAGCTTAATATTGTTGACCAATCACAGCCGACAAGTTCTGAAAGGAATTTTTATGCCGCGCGTTGCAAAATCCGGCACTGTAAGTAAATGTCGCGAAAGACAATAGCATTGTTCGCGATGAGTTGGTTGTTAAGATGCGAGCTTATTGCAAAGACGAGTCTGAGGCCCCTTTTACACGGGTCCGGACAAATTTTTGCACGGACGAATTTTGTTCCTAGACCACGTGTTTACATGGATCTATTACCGTGCAAATTCTGTTACAGATTGCAGTGGTGTTTACACGGAACTTGTACACTTAGCCGTTCAAAGATTCGTCCAGTTACGTCGGTCCCGTGTAAACGCAAGGTGGAACCGTGCAAGTTTTTGTCCGTGCAAAAAATTTGTCCGGATCCGTGTAAACGGGGCCTCAGACGACAATTGTTTTTTACTACCGCGGCACGCGATCAATGTTTGACAAAAGCAATTCAGCTATTGGGCTACTATGTTTACCTGAAAATGACATACAGAAACCCTTGTACAAACTTTTACTTTTTCTAGGAAAGCGCTAGGTTTTCGTTAACTATTTAGTACGGATACCTAATGGACATTTTAGACAAAACAAAACAATTGAATTAAGGTCCCGAAGTTTTAGCAAATTAATATTTTATTCTACGGTAGTTAATATAAAAGCCATTTTTGGTGTAGCATGGCCTTATCCTTCACCATAGTTAATAGAACAAACTGGTTATGAAGCTCAACAAATTTCGAAAAGAATGTACAAAGCTGCTTTGTTTTATGTTGAACGAACCGTGACCCTGCACATTGTTTTGTTTAACGTGTGAGCTCAAATGTTTCTACTCGTCAGTTGCTCGTATGCATTTCAATACTTCTTGTGTTTTGTGCAGGGTCAAGGCAAACGAACAAAAGAAATGGAGAACAAAAACATATAACAAAGGACTGACTGAGTTTCATAACCAGTTTGTTCTATTAACTATGTCCCTCACTATTCTGCCGCTTAAACATTCCATTAATTATCATTAAAATTGTTATTTATCAGTAAGTCTTTCCAGTTTTTGATCCAATGCAAAAATAATTTCTTTCAATAAAACAACGAAAAGCGTTTAGGATTTCGGTAAAATCACTAACCTTCTTTCTTCCTTTTAAAGCGGCAAACTTAAGAAGCTCAAGACTTTTGCCGAATTCACGGTTTCCACAAGCAGTGTTGCCGTTGTTGTCTTTACAAACAAGTCGGCCGGTTCCTTCGGTATCCATCACTTGATGAAGCTCCTGCGAACTACCTTGTTCTACTACACCAGCGGCAAAGTTCTCGCACCTTGTCGCTCGTGTCAAGTTGTCATCTCTATTGTAGTGATGATCGTTTTTGGCGAGCTCTTCTAGAAGGTACGAATCATCCAGCACGTTTTTTATGACATCTTCCTTTTGATTAGTGTTCCAAAGCCAATTTAAACCGATGTACAGTGGGTCTGATAAGATTGTCAACCAAAGTTCTTCATTTTCTTCGATGGCTTCTTCTCCATTTTTGGTATCCTCTCCGCCTTTGGCATCCTCTTCTCCTTTGGTATCTTCTACTTTCTTCCCTTCCTTCTTTTTTAAAATCTTTTGGCATACCGACAAGTCTTTCATTTCCTTTAAGCTAAAGCCGTCTTCCTTAGCATTTGCTATGCACTTCCAAACAGCCAAGGCGTCTTTCCGTTCAAGATGACTAAGAAGTTCCTCGACCTTGCCTTTTTCTTCCGCTGCTTCTTCTACCAACTCACATCTGGCGTACTTACTAGTAATATATTCTTTAGATTTCGCCTGCACATCTTCCAGAAACTTTTGGTAACTGACTGAGGCCATGATCGAGTTCTTGTCTTGGAAAACTAGATAGATCGTCACTCCTTACCAACGAAGCTATCCACTGTCTGGTTCAAATGATAATTTTCTATCAATTTATGTGTTTACTTTGCGGTGGCACCGCGGCAGAACGTTTGCGCATGCGTAAACTTCAAGCACTTCCGGTCCGTTAAACTACCAGTCAACATCGATGCGAACAGCATAAAACAACACTTCTGCATGAACCAACAGACCTAGATTTTCTAGATGCAATGATGAAAGGACCAAAACCGAAGAAAATTATGGTACGTACACGATCGGTTCTTGCATGAATACATTTCGAGATGGAGTGAAGACTTGTTTTTTGTGAAAAAATGCGATGCAAAAATTGAAAATTAAACAAGACTTACCTGTAAGTTGAAGTTTGATGATAATTCTGCCAAATCATTAGTAGTACAGAAGGGTTAACATGAGATGCGCACGCACCGCCGCAGGTCAGTTTTTAAAGACATTTTGTGATCACCTCAGCACAGCCTGACTGGCGCAGGAAATCAATAATGCTGAAGTGACAGGAAGGCATAAAGCCATGATAGGGTGGGTTCATATAAGGGTGTAATGGGCATGTTAACCCTTCTGTACTACTAATGATTTGGCAGAATTATCATCAAACTTCAACTTACAGGTAAGTCTTGTTTAATTTTCAATTCTACCAAATCATTATGTACATCCGGGTTACCATGAGATTTTAACGCAGAGAGCACAAAATGACAAAGTGCCCAATCAGTCTATGTCATAGCATAGTTTAATTCCACACAGCTGCAATACACATTCTACATGTATAAGCCTATTTGAGAACTGATACACTCATCTGGTTTGTCACAGCAACTGGTTTGTTGTAGAATTTACGAAATGTGGACTCTTCAGTCCAACCAGCTGTAGCTAGGATTACATCAGTAGAAACAGACGTAAGTGCTTTACTCGTTGAAGCACATCTAGTACTATGAGCAGAGAATAACTCTGTATCAATGCCTGCCTGACCTAACATGGTTTTGATCCAGCGTCCAATAGTGGACGAGGTCACTGCCCTATGTGGTTTGATGAATGATACAAGCAATTTAGTGGAATCCCTTAATTTCTCAGTAACACTCATATAGTAATCTAAAGTTTCATACACACACAGTTCCTTAACTGGGTACTTGTACAAGCGGACATTTCCAAACACTTTGCCAGGCTTGTCCTGCTTGAGGTGTTCCGTTAAGGCAAAATTAAAACATTGCTCATTTCTCTGCATATACTCTGCTGATATATCCAAAAATGTCAGTGTCTGACACCTTTGCCCTGTGGTCAGTACAATCAACATGACTAATTTCAAGGTGAGTTCTTTCAAATTGATCTTATCCAGAGGCCAAAAAAAACTCAGGTAATCAAGAACAGTGTCCACAGGCCAAATGTTGTTGTACTTTGGCACAGGCTTGAGTTTGTTGAACACTCCTTTAAGGTATCTGCACACAAGGAAATGCTTCCCTACTGGTGTACGATCCTGATCATCACTGCCATTCATGTCAATGTTGGAGATTGCTGAACGGGCTGTATTCAGAGCAGAGTAGCTTAAACCTTTCTCGAAGAGGCTGTGCAGGAACAAGAGCACGGCCCTTACAGAGGGATGCAGGGGATCATGTGACCCTTCACTACAAAATTGCAACCACTTGTTGATATACACTTTGTATTGTTTGTGTGTACTATCTCGCCAGGAATGCATGATGATCTCAACAATGTCTGGCGAAAGTTCCGACTTCTGCAAGGATTGCCTGATAATTTGCATACCAGTAACTCCAGACGTCGGTGTAGTGGATGTGGACCGCCCAGAGTTGGATGAATGAGATTCTGAGCAGAAGCCTTCAGAACTCGTGGTGTGTCTATCAATAGACTCAGCACAGCTGTAAAGTATGGCTGTGTTGTCCATAGAGGTATTATCATGATTCCCGTTGCCTGACTGTGAATTATTTGTTGCACACATCTGGAAATAAGACAAAAGGGGGAAAATGCGTAAAAGAAAAAATTTGACCAATCAATGGAAAAAGCATCTACATACTTTGCCATTGGATGTGGTTTCCACGATACATAGGTCTCTACTTGCGCATTAAGTCTACTAGCAAAGAGATCTATGTCTGGTTGTCCAAACAACAAGGTAATCTTCTTGAATACAGGAGCTGAAAGCATCCATTCAAGATCCAAATTCAAATTGCGAGATAACTGATCAGCATCAACATTGCTAGATCCTGGAATATGGGCAGCTGAAAGCCAAATACTCTTGGCAATGGCCCAATCCCAAATTTCTCGTGCAAGGGAGTTACAATCTAATGACTTGCATCCCCCCATGGCATTAATGTAGGAAACAGCAGTAGTGTTGTCCGACATAATCCTAACATGAATGTTACTTCTGTCGTCGCACAAAGATGACAATGAAAGTTTAACAGCTAATAACTCTAGATAATTAATGTGCTTGGCTGATTCAAGTTTGGACCATATACCACAAGTATGGTTGCCATGTTCAATTTGAGCACCCCAGCCTTTTAGAGAAGCATCAGTGTAAATTACTACGTCAGGACTGGAGTGGTGGATCTTCCTTGAAGCCGAATGAACATTAGCAGACCACCAGTGAACTTCTGTCAAGCACTCATTAGATAAGACCATGAATGCATCGAAATTCCCCTGATTCAATTTTAAGTTTCTCTCTTTATCAGCCTCGATGTGACGATAATGGAGGGGCCCAAAATCCACCCCAGGGAAACTTGAGACTAGTGTGCCAAGAAAAGATGCAACCTCACGGATTGTAAACTGTCTATTTGGCTGAGAAAACTTATGGCACAACTGCAAGAGCTTATCAGCTTTCTTAGTTGTCAGAGTCACCATCATGTGAATGGAATCCAAAACGAATCCTAGAAACTCTAAAGTTTGAGTCGGTATGATAACTGACTTATCAGGATGGATTGTAAAACCTAAGCTGATAATAAATTGCACTGCATGTAATGTGGCTTCCTCGCATTCCACATAATTATCTTCAAGGTAGAAAGAGTCATCAATATAACCTAAACAAGTGTGACCAAGCTGACCTCTCAGAAATGCAAAGACAGGTTTCATAATTTTGGTAAAAAATTCTAGGACTACTAGACAAGCCCATAGGCAAGCTAGTAAAAGCATATAACTGGTCTCTCCAAACAAATTTCAAATATTTCTGATGCTCCGATGCAATTGGTATAGAGTAATATGCATCTTTGAGGTCAATGGAGGTCATAAAGCATAATGGTCTCATAAGCTTAATAGCTGTCTCTAATGTGTCCATTTTGAAATGATGATAAGACACTGACTCATTCAGTTTCTTAAGGTTAAAAATTACTCTATGAGACCCATCTTTTTTAGGTCGTGTGAAGATGGGGGATACTACCTGACCATCCTCAGGTGTGGAGAGCCTGATTATTCCTTTTTGGAGGAATTTCTCTATTTCATTGTCAATGACTGTTCGTTCAAATGCAGTAAAAAACTGTGTTCTCGTGGCATAAACGTGAGACTCAGGTACCAGGTTAAATTCAATGTGACAGTGGGAAACTGCATCCAAGATGAATGGATCAGTTGTTATTTTCTCCCACACATGGAGGAAATCTCGTAGCCCTCCTGCCTTAAAAGGGGGCTGATTTGAAAGAATATTAGCAATAGCACTCTGACTTACCTCTGCAGAAACTATTGGGTCTTGGATGATGGGGTCTTGGGATTCTGATGGGACCGTACTTGGCCCCGGCCTGGTGCTAAAAAAGGACGACTTGTAAACCTTGATCCCCTTCCCCTGCCATTACTCTGGCTAAAGCGGCCACGACCACGCATGCCTCTACCAGACGGGACCTTATAAGGCTCCATGCGTTGCTTTGGAGTAACTTTATTGCTGAGCTTGTTAGATTTGGTAAGCTCTTCTACCTCCTTGTTAAGGTCATCCCCAAACAGAAAAGTTGACACAGCAGTAGACGGATTGCACAGTGAGACATATTGTTTGTTCAGATCAGGGCGAATGAGATCCCTGCGTTTCAGGTTGAGATCCCTATTTGCTGATAACAATAGGACTGCTGCATGAGTCAGGGCATTTTTATGATCCCCACTAGAACTGTTGCACACCTGGAGGACTGCATATAAACCTGAAATCAGCAATGCCTGTGTCTTCTGGAACGCAGAATCAGTGTTTCTGGTTTCCTGATGTAATTGTTGCCAAATTTGTTTATTTATCTTGGGAGCCACCAAGTTGGTGCAGTTTTCAGGTCTCAGGTACTTTCCCTGTACCTCACTTAGCTTTTCTTTCGAGAGCTTTTCTGCAAGTAGACTTTTCACTATATCCGCCAAATTTGTATTTATGGCTGGAGATGTCTTTTCACCAATACTGAACTCTTGCGCAAGTGATTCGAATGAATCATTGCTTGAACCTTGACCGGCGTCAGGGTCTTTTGGCTGAATAAACTCATTAATGTTGCTTTCCACCACAGCATCTGGGCTATTCTCTGTGCTGATTTGAGAACCCTCAGGCTCAGCTTCAACAGCTTCGAAGTCGACATAGACTTGATCAATAGAGTCTTTAACTTGAGCTAAGATATCCTTCTTAGCATCATCGAGAAGTTCAGTAAACATAGCCTTAAACTCTGCAGACGTGGGGGGTCCAGAATGGCCTGGCTTTCCAGACGGATCAGGCTTAGTCTTGTCACCCATCGTCTATAACACAAAACGAAGAGGTGAAGACAGGATTAGATAACTTGAAATCCAAAATGGCGGACACGTCCGCCACGTGTTTCGAAGCCGGTTTCAACAAACGGCTGAACTTCGCTTACAATCTCGTTGTAAACGGATATAAAAGTAATGGGCCGTAAAATCCCAAATAACTTTAAGAGTGAACAGGTATAAAGCGCGTTATACCTCGTTAGTTCGACTCAGGACACGTCCTGCAGTCACTAATTTTGCCAAGTCGAGCACTGTAACACGTAACAAGACTCGCGAAATGAATAAACAGAAATGCAGGCCGTGTAGGTTTATGCCCGAAACAGTAGTGGAACGCGTCCACTGCAAGCGAAAGACAAAATAATAAACAGAAACCAGGTAAACTTACCGTGAAATAACGGTACAGGAACCCAAATAACAGCACGATGACAAACACGTCCGAACCTACGGCGATCGATAAGTGCACTGACCTGCGGCGGTGCGTGCGCATCTCATGGTAACCCGGATGTACATAATGATTTGGTAGAATTATTTGTTCATATTTCGTTGTTGGTGCAAGAAGTTATAGAGTTGGCGGTACCAGATCAGTTTTGCGAAACTGATCTGATACCAAGCCAACTCTATAACTACTTCCCATCTGATGGCACAATCACATGGAATAATCACATGGAAAAATCAGATTAAAAAATATGGAAAAATTGAATGGAAAAATCAAATGAAACTATATGTTAAAAAAAAACAAAGTGCGTTTATTTCATTGCGTGACACAATTCTCGGAAACACAGGAAGTCTTTTGATTCTCGGAAAAGTTTATGACGTGGAATCCTTTCAGTTAATTAAGCAATTAGCATATCATGACTAAGCAATACAAGCAACAGTTAGTTTAAAACATATTACACCAAATATTCGACTCCTTATCACAAACTTGCTCAACGGTTTTTATGTTCTTGTAAAAAAAACGTTGTGACAATTCACACTTGAGAAGCCGTGGATATTTTATAGTTAGCTTGTGAAATCTAACTAAAAAATTGGCATGTGTTTTGGATAAGTTAATGTTATTCCGTAAAATAGCTATTGTTTTAAGTCACAGGAAATGAGTCATCACTAATAGCTATTGTCTTCAGGTCATGAGACAGTCGTATGATTTTTTCAACCAATGAGGAATTGTCTGATGCATCAGACAGATTCTTTTTTAAATCAATGAAGTTGAAGGGAAGGAGTATTTCAGTGAAAACATGAACAAGAAACGTTTCAAGGAATTTGTAAGTTACGTATGATTTTAGATAAAACAATGGGAAATATCGCTAACGCGTTAGCCGATTTTTACATGTTCGCTATTTTGTTAATGTAAAATATTATCTAAAAGTATAATATAAATGAATTGTAATTTGGAACTCCATGATGAATTAAAGAATATGAGAGAGTTTACTTGTCCTTTTTGTGATGTGAAATTAGCAGAAGTTGATAATAGTGCGAGAGTGGTCGAGTCATGCTGTAGTGAACAAGATGTGAATAACATAGATGGTATGAGCGTCTGTCTAAATTGCGGTACCGTTTATGGTTATGATTTGGTTAGTCCATATGTTGACTTTCATGAGAATATGTATAGAATAAGGAGGAAGAGTGTGTATGTAAGAAAATATCATATCGAAAATACCATAAATAAATATAATAAAGAAATTCAATTGAGTTTTCAAGACCGTGACAAAATATATAAGATATTTGCATTAATAAACAACATGTTACCAGAAGTTAATAAGAACCGTAAACGGATGATTAGTATTAAATATGTTTTGATGCGGATATTTAAAATCTTGGGAATGGAATATGAATTCATACCACTTTCAAAATCAAAGAAGACATTAAAATTTTATGAGACTTGGTGGGACAACATATATGAATTGATAAAGGATGATGCTGCTAAAATTAGTCATACGTCATGCAAAGGGGGTTTTCCCTATGAATGAGTTATTGAATAAAGTTTGTTAGTAAAGTTTATCGTAAAATGTACTCTAAAAGTTTACTCAAATTTTTTATCATACTGTTTTTCGAATTTATCAGCAAGAGGACAAAGATCGATGATTATTTCATCTAACTGTCTCATTTCATTGATGAATATATTGTGGTTGAATTGATTTCCTCTAAGACAAGACCGTAAAAAAACTAATACTTTTTCATATGTCGTATAAGCAAATTCAGACATTTCGATTTTCTTTTTATAATTCTTGATTTCACTTACTGTTTTTAGCACTAAACCAGCTCCAGAAATAGAAGCTAGTATAGCAGGATTTAATGTGATACTACCAGCTACAGTACCAATAACTATTAAGCCTGTTGAAGTTACATTAATAGCTAAATTCAATCTCTTAAAATATTTGAAAGCATTCTTATAGCACCAAAATCGTTTATGATAAAATTTATACAACGCTTTGATTTCAGATAATTTTTCTTGGCTGATGTTTTTATCAATATGATTGAAATTGAATATATCTGTTTTAGTCATTATATTATATATTTAGACAATTATATTTTAGGATTTGAAAGAAGACAATATAATACACCACTTATTTGGCCCATTATTGGAGATCTTTTTATTTTCTTAGGCAATGAAAGGCAGCAATATGTATATCCAGGCCCTCTCCCATAGTCATTATAAAATCTTCCAAATGCATCATGAAAAATAGCATGTTTAATTAAAAATTGGTAATTGGTATTTAGAGTACAAGAACCTGGTCCTATTAATCCAATGTCAGGGTGTTTTTCTAATATTTGGTTAAATGATATTGGCTTATTCAAATAGTTAATGTACACATATTGATAAATTAAAGAAGATTTCAAGATTTCATCTTTAGTATTAGGATGCAGGTTTTTTTGAGTTGTAAAAAATTTATTGCAAAAATTAATTGCGTTATCCAAATTCAGCATATATATTTATTGATTATATTAAATGTAGCTTTTATATATAAAAATATGGTGTATGTTTTTCCTATGTGATTAAAATTGAAGATGCCTGTTTTAGTTATTATATTAAAACTCTTCAAAAAGTACACTGATATGGCAATTATAAGGTGCATATGTAATATGATCAATTGATATTAATTTGATTTGTACAACTGTACCTTCCCTGAAATTGATAATTGAAGATAAAATATTGAAAGTGTAATAAATTTTATTAGATGTTTTATCCCATAGTTGAGGTCCAAAAGAATTGTTACCGATCAATATAACCATTTTTTTGTATCCTTCAGGCGGTTTATCGTCCAATATTATCAACCATAATTTTACTATTTTCAAATTAGTTAACGCAATAAATGATGATGAACCGTTGAATATGATATCATTAGTGTTCATATTTTTCATATAATTGCCTAAAAATATGAATTTTTGTTTCTTTATAGGTAAAAAAAAAAAAAAAAACCAATTATGTTTCTACCATTTAAATCAATATCAGTCTCCATAACCATTTTTCCATTTTCAATTACAAAAACAGTATCAAATACATCTGGATCGACACTCGAAACATGTCCTTTAACACCATAAACGATTAGATGTGCTTTCTTTGTATTCCCTTTTGTTATTCTTCCATGAAGATCTATCATTATATATTCAGGTGGAGAGACCTGCCATTTGTGTAAATGAACAATGCTTTTCGTATATCCTTCAGTGTTGAAAATCTTTGTTGTTTGCTGACCGATGTTGATAACTGTTGAGACAACAGTGACAGATGTTGAACTAATATGAGCTTTATCTGGAACAAAAAACTCGATTACCAAAGTGAACTCACCTTGAGGAAGTTTGTATGCATTGAAACCTATCCTTGACCTGAAGTCATCATTATTGTCTGTTGTAAGTGTTATATCATAGGCTTTCTTATTGATTTGGTGAGGTGATGCAGCAAAATTGATAATTCCATTAACAACTATATTACTTTCTGAGGAGCTCTCATCTACATCTTCCATTAGATATCTGAAAACATCTTTCAATGTAGATGGAGTTATGTGTGACTTGTTTACATAACTCTTATAATCATCCGTTATTCGTGTGTACAAGTTTGTATTGGAATCATTGAGTTCGGTGTTGAAGAATGAAACATTTATAGCAGCGTCATTCTCATTTGGTTTAGGAGTTGCTAGATTAACAATCTTTTTATCTCCCATATCAAGATCGCTGGAAATAGTTTTATCAAGTTTGAGTGTTTCTAAATTATTTATTGCATTCGTATTTTGATTTATTCTTGTGTTGTTATCACCAGTTTTTGTGTCAACATATCCTTTATTTGTAGCGTGATCAACTGCTATTGGATCTTCTACATTGAAGATCGTATTTTTATTCATATCAAGGCCCGTTTCCATCATCAACATCTCTTTACGAGAAAGAAAAATGTTTTTTACATCATTATAACTAACAAGATTGTTGTAATTTGCAGCTAAATCCAAGTATGTCTGTTGTTTCGACTTAACAACATTAAAAAGTTCTTTCAAATCAATGTTTTTAGTAACTTCATGAGTGTGATCAGGAACATCGGGATGATATTTTTTTAGAGTTATCATATTCACAGCTGAAAGATCTTGGTTTTCATCTGTGTTGATATTTATGATTTTCTTATTCTTCGCATCATATTGTTGACCGTCATAATTTAAAAAATGTGTCTTCCCATGGTAAAAAGGGAAAGCATCGTTATCACCAGCTGCTTGAACATTTAATATAGAATGATAATTGGCATCCATGTGATCAGTCAATACTATTCTTTCATTTTTCATATATGCATCTGTAATGTTTGCTTTGTTATTGACCTGATTTTTGAGAGTTATCGAATTAACAGCAGCCAGGTCATTATTCAAATCAGCGTCCATGTTTGTGATTAATTTTCTATCCATATCAATCTCACCGGGTAGAATTAGTTTATGTCCCCTCAAATCAAGATCTCCAGTCATATGAGATGATCCGTACGCGTCAACCTGAAGAGAATCAGCCCTCAGTTGAATCAGTTTGTTTTCCAAACTTGTTCCAAGCGTGTCAACCTGATGCTTTGTGATCACGTCGTTATTGTTAATAGCTTCTGCAACATTTGTCAATCTTTTATTCTGAATATCATAATTTCCGTCATCTGTTAATACAAACCCGACACCAGGTAATCCCCGTTGAGATTGATTATTAAATGTTGATTCAGGTAAACGTCCGTTTGAGTAACTCATTTATATAACATTATATTACTTTGATTATATTTTTTCATTAAAATTTTTGGTTGTGAATTTCCTTGGTTTGTCTATACATAAAAATGAAAATGGTTCTTTAGTTGCTTTATCATATAATTGTTTTGAAATACTGTTTTCACGGCAAATTAGACTTTTCTCATTGGTACTTGGGAATTCGTAAAGACAGAAATGTGAACAGTTCAATCTTATGTCTTTTGGTGTCTTATAGTAGCTTTGACTCAGATAAATCACACTGCAATTTTTATGTCTCCCTCGTATAAAATAGTCGACTAATGGTTTTTGGTTTTTATCACATACGAAATCGTCGAATATTACCATTTTCTGACTTTCACTATCAATATCATTTACAGGAATAATTTCATTATTGCTTGCTTCAATAACATCATAACCAGCTTCATCACTTATTGGCTGGAACATATCTATAAGATTCTGGTACTTGGACTGCTCTAAGTTTTTCGCATACAGGTATATTTTATCAAAGTACAATAAATTGTAAATCATATGCATAAGTGTATTTGTTTTTCCCGAACCACTTGGGCCGCAAACCAACATCCGAAATGATCGATCGGGCATGAAATCATATAACTGTCTAAAGTTCGAGACCACATCGTCTTCAACGTCGTAATTTGGTATTATCATTTATATTATATGGGTATATGTTATAATGTTAGCGGAGTCTTGGTCCTTAAAGGGTAAGACTACTCGGGTTACGTCATTTCTCGCCAAAGCCTACCAACACTGGTTTACTTGTCCACTATCAGAGCCACGTTGACAATCGATACAAACGGAGCTTATTAACAACTATGCTCGATCGCGCGTACCGTTTGTCTTCTTCATGGCCTTATTTCTCGGAGGAGTGTGAGCGCTTGAAGTCTTTATTTTCACGTTTGGACTATCCTTACCACCTTATCAACTCTGCCATTAATACCTTTATCAACTCGAGAATTGCTGACCAGCAACCATTGCAGGCTTCGGGAAATTTGGCGGGAAATGACGTAACCCGAGTAGTCTTACCCTTTAAGGACCAAGACTCCGCTAACATTGTTAAGACGCAGTTGAAAGACCTTAGCATTAAACTCCAGACCACAATCCAGCCCGTATTTGTCAGTCGGAAAATTGGCCAAGACCTTAAAGATTGTGAGACTAAACCGCAGTTAGTTAATCAACAGTGCGTAGTGTACCAGTTTAAATGTAACCTGTGTGATACAGGGAGCTATGTTGGCTACACGCGCGGGCATTTATATGCCCGCGTGGATGGCCATAAAAGCACATCATCTTCAATACACAAGCACTATGACAACGACCACGCGGGTGCTGTCCCTGAGGACCTCCGTAGCTGTTTCAAAGTTCTCAAGAAATGCATGAACAAATTTGATTGTCTAGTCAACGAGATGCTTTACATCAAACAATTAACACCGAGTTTGAATGTGCAAACGGATTCTATCCGTGCTAAAATATTTGTGTAGCCACCTCCGCTATGTAAATTAGTTATTACTCTTGAACTCGCATTTGTTAATTTTATTCTCATTTGTACCCTTGATAATGGCGTCATGAGGTCGCTGAAATTTAAATGTATATTGTTATGTGCATGTGAACATATTTAAATGAAACATGCGCAATACAAATATTAAATATTATTATTGTTATTTTTGCAATCACTTTTTCCTTGGGTAGGGGGTACAGGAAAGTTCCAGGAATGAAACTTTCTCCTGAACCTCTTTCGCTAGTTGTGAGATGAGTTAAAATAATTAAAATAATGTTAAAATAATGTTGAGACAACATCATTTACTAATGCCTGAGAAACATATTTAATATCATATTACAGACAATAGAATTATACATAAACAACAGGAAAATAATAATAATTGAGTCACAGAACAAATTTATATCTGACCTATGGCTGGTGAATGAACCTCTTGTGAAGTTGCATCAGTGTTTTCCATGTTTGCATCGGTGACTGTCTGGGTGACTGGGTTGCCTGTGACTGTCTGGGTGGCTAGGTTGCTTAATGCACTGGACATGGGCACATTGCTGGTAGTTGTGTGAGTTGTGGCTGTGTTGCTGCTGGTTGTTGTAGTGCTGCTACTTGTGTGGGTTGTAGCTGTACTTCTCTCTTCTGCACTGCTGTTTTCTTTCTGTTTTTCCTCTGTTTTAAAGGTCTGTAATTTAGACAAAAATGCAAATCAGATTATCCAGAGAATTATAATATGTTATGTTATGAGTATGTGTGTGTGTGTGTGTGTGTGTGTGTGTGTGTGTGGGGGGGGGGGGGGGGGGGGGGGTACAATAGTACAATAACCAGCACTCAAACTGTTATTATTATTATTATTATTATTATATACCTCCATATGATCACACAATTCCATGTCACTGTCGTCGTCACTGCTGTAGAATGATTTCAAAAGAAATGAATCCATAAGTGCTAATGTCTTGCACAGGTATAATGTGATACGCCCATAAGGCTTTCCCAATTCTTCTCTGTATCGCTGCAGGGTAAACGGTTCCGTTCCTCCAGGAAGATTCCTTACTTCAGTCCGATCAGGGTAGAGCAACGAAAACCTACCACCTCCACTTAAATCACTGTTGAATTTCACCAGCTTTTCGGCTCCTTTCTTGAGGAGCTCGTCGGCACCAATGGTTGGCAGGACTTTCAGTGGCAGTGTTGATCCTCGCACAACTTTCAACTCTCCATCTTTTAATCGGATCAATCTGATTTGTACTGTGACGTCGTTTACTTTCGCCTCACTCTTCTCCTTCTTGGCTTTCTTAAATCTCGAGCTTCGTTCTTTCCCCTTTCGCTCTCTATACTCATCAAAGGTTTGAGCTCGCTTTCGTGTCGATTGATCCGCCTCCACTCGATTGCTACTGGAAGAATCTTCATCTTTATCCAGTTTATCTTTCGTTAAACCACAAGAATGACAAAATTTAGCATCAGGTATGAGTCTAGACCCACAACGCGAGCAAAACATCCTTAATCGTGCAATGGCGGGAAAAGCGAGGGGAAGGCACAAAAACAAAACACAGCTCTCCCAAGTCTCTCTCGGAAAATGCGCGCGCAAGGTTTCTACTTTTTCACTTTTTGTTTGCAGCGTTCCTTTTTTATTTGCAGCGTTTCACTTTTTGTTTGCAGCGTTCCTTTTTTATTTGCAGCGTTTCACTTTTTGTTTGCAGCGGTTCACTTTTTGTTTGCAGCGTTTCTTATTTTTTATTTGCAGCGTTCCTTTTTTATTTGCAGCGTTCCTTTTTTATTTGCAGCGTTCCTTTTTTGTTTGCAGCGTTTCTTTTTTATTTGCAGCGTTCCTTTTTTATTTGCAGCGTTCCTTTTTTGTTTGCAGCGTTCCTTTTTTGTTTGCAGCGTTTCTTTTTATTTGCAGCGTGTCCCTTGTGGGCCACCGTAGAAACACCACAACCTAGGTACAAATATAAACATCGTTCTGCGGTAAACAAGACAACCATGTCGGCTTTCTATAATTATTGAACTCGAGGTTCGGTGTAAGACGTAGTTCGTATTAAAGACGGCCGGCTATAATTGCTAAATGTAGATTCCCTCTGTTACGGCCGGCACAAAGAAAGGGAAGCGAAATTATTGTTGATAGCTATAGCATTTTTGGAACTACATTTATATTTCTGTGTTAAAACTTTTGTAACTTGAATAACAACTGTAATAATTTTGTTGTAATGCTTGCTTTGTTACACACAAAAAAAGACTCCAACCGGCCCCGGGGTGAACCAGAGAGAATATACAACATTTGCCTAAATTTCATGTGCGTCTCAAAATATTGATTAATGTTATATATCCCTTAAGAGCCAGTCCACGAAAGTTCAAGGATTTTTGGAAATGGCCAGAAACAACCCTACCTCAAACTTGGTGTGGTGAAAGGTAGTCATGAGCAAGTAATCAAATCGGTATTATTTTGTCTTTTAAATCTCATATGATCACGTGACAGCTAATTAAATTTTGACCCCCCATGGAGCCGGTTTTGACCATTGAATTTTCTAAAATTAACCAACTTTGCAGGTCCCTGATCACAACAAAAGCAGCAGAATCTTTAAATGTAATAACGTTTCTTTGCTAGCCAACCCTTCTTCTTTTAAAATATAACAACATTGTTCTCAGATTTTGCTTAACAGCTGAGAAATAGTTTTGAACAAAGAGGGTGGTTTGGTGGTGCTGAAAAATTACCAAAATTACCCAATTTCAGTCGATGTTATCGGCCAAAGCGGTCAAAATTTTTTAACCTTTTATATTCCTAAATAAAGTTAGAGTATTGTATTTTCATAATATTGAAAAACTTCTGCGGGCAAATCACTTTTAGGTTTTGTTCGAGATCGTCAAAAATTGACAATTTACTGAAATGGCCATATTTGCTCACAGACAAATGGGTCATATAAAATCAGCTTTGAAAATGGTAACTGAAATTATTACTGTATAAAAATACCATTAAGGTTAGAAAAGTACATTTATTCGGCTAGAAACACTTTTCATAGCTTTGAATTTTGCTGTAAATGGTTTTTAAAGAGCAGGCGGTATCCTTTTCCCATTCCTTCCCCGACGAATTATACGCGATTCTATTCTTATCAGAATGAAAACGTTCAACAATATAGATTATAATCTTACACTCATTTTACCGATTTAGTTTTTTTTTTTAATCCACAAGTGAGAGACAGGAAAACGACTAATAATTTTCATGGACTGAAAACGGTGAAGGTGAACCGGTAGAAATGGACTAAGAAACTGCGTGACCATGGCGTGACGCCGACGCACGGGCTTTTGCTGAATATTTTCAGTTATCCACAGGAAATTTAAATCTGAAATTTTCTATTTGAAACGGGGAAAACTAAACAATACTTTATTTTAGATATGACTTTTAAATTGTCTAACTGCTTTTTTTTTGCCTGGTTCTTGTTAGATTGTCGAGTTTAACTCAAGATTAAGATTAGTGAAACGACGTCGTAATAAACAACACAGTTTTTCTCGCAAACAGCATAAATTAGCATTCCAACGTGATAACACTGTTTCAATCTGATTATTAGGCCCCGTCCACACGTATACGTTTACGTTTGTAAACGCATATTTTTTTATGCGTTTAGGCCTCCCGTCCACACGGGAACGATGAAAACGGTCACCCTAAACGGATATTTTCGAAAACGCTCTCCAAAGTGGATATTTTTGAAAACGCCGTCTACCCGTTTACGTGTGGACAGCGTAAACGGATATTTTCGTAAACGCAGATGTCACAGCTGTTTATGGCGCATGCTCAAGTTATTTAGCGCATGCTCAATGCAGATTTTTAGCGTTTACGTATCGTTTTAGCGTTTACGTGTGGACAGGTGAAAACGAATCGTAAACGATGGCTGGCTTCGTGTGGACGGGAGCGTTTTAGATAAAAAAATATACGTTTACGAACGTAAACGTATACGTGTGGACGGGGCCTTAGATTGTTGCAAGCTCGTGGCAAAATTTTAACTGGAAAACATCTCTTTATAAGCAGCTTGCCGGGAAAAAAGAACGAATCTTTACTTTGCCTTGATCTGTCGAAAATAGAATAGTATATACCAATAAATCAGACGTTTAATTTCGACAAAAGAATGAAGCCTGTGATTGTTTGTCAAGGACGTTCAGATTGCTAGAATCAAAATAAACATGGGCAAAAAATAATTAAATAATATGCGCGTCAATGTTAGCGTGACTTATAATACTACTTCCTTATTGGAAAAGCAGTGATCAACAATAATCCAGTACCAGTTAGCCCAGTCTAAATTTTCCGCAACATTTATTTAAAACAACTGAACCTTTACTTCAGCGTCAGAAGAATGGACTCTCGCTGAACCCTAAAAATCACTAATTAAGGCCGGCACACACTAGGGGACATGTTGCGGGAACATAAAGCGGGGACAAGCCCCTTCGTGTGCACAGCATAGGCGCACGTTGCAAGGACAGTACGCAAGCTGGTGGCACCAGCTTGAGGTATAAAAATCACAGAAATCGCTTAGGGCGCCTGCTACTGAAGGCTTATGGGATAATCAATGGCGCGTTTTTATTGGTTGATTTCTATTTTGTGGCGGGGACAGTTTGCAAGAGCAGTGCACACGATGCGACATCGAAATGGGGGTCATTTTGTCCCCGTTTCATGACGCACGAATTCAAACCAGCTGAATTTCATGCAACATGTTGCGGGGACAAAATTGTGTCCCCGCAACAGAACTTTTTCGCAAAAACGGGGATGTCACACGAGGAAAACTGTCGCTGCAACATGTCCCCGCTTCATGTCCCCGCAACATGTCCCCTAGTGTGTGCCGGCCTTTTATACAGCAAGGTTTAGGTTCCCCTTCCCCTGTCTTGCATGCGAAAAGGGCAAGTAACACACCTTCTCCAACAGGAACTAGCTTTGAAGACATGAAATGGATTTGACGAGAATGTCCTTTGTCGATTGTTCGGTCACCGATGGGCTACTTTCCCTTGTGATTCGTTAATTCCGAGGGAACTTGACAGTACTTGCTTCTTCCGCTCCAGCGAATGCCCAACAAATGCCGGTGACGCACACACACACATAGAATGTGCTCAAAGCTTCCAGTGGAAAGTCAAACTTTAAGTCAAATGATTTTCATTGTTCTAAATCACTTGCACAGTTGACTTATAATTTAAACCTGAAAATGACGAAAATGGAAAGCAACTAATCCAGAGAAACTGACCTGCCCTAGCCAGAATTAGTTCGGCTTCTGTTGTTACTTATGAGCGGCTTAGTTGAATAAACTTCTTGTGACCCTGAATGTCCCTTTTGCACATATCAAGCGGAATTATTTCCTCTACAAAGTTTGCTTCACTTTGAGGAATGTTTGAACACAGCAATCCGACTGAATAATTTGGTTAAAACTACAACTTAAAGCCATATTTTTTTGTCGAACGATGACTTACTAACGGTAAATCTCCATCAACTTATTGGTTTCAATTATTTCCATTAATTTCTCATTGCCCTCGATACCAAATAACGGTCAGCGCATAAAGAATATGCATGCAATCAACAAGTGGCGACGCTTTATATATAAACAATTGAAAGCTTCACTTTCATCCAATAATTCTCCAATGAGAGCAAAATGTTTCACTTCTAAATGAAATATTCCGAGTTAGATTTCAACATTGAAAGGGGATGTTGGACGTGGAAGTCATTGTACTATCATATAGGCAAATTTCATGCAGTGCTGTACAGTAATCTACAGTTGCGGACTTGTGAATTTGCAAAGGTATCTACCCGATTGTCTCGAAAAATAGGATGCTCGCTAATCCAGATGAGGTAAGCTTGTTTTGTTTATTGAACCGCAAAAAATTTTCAGAATATATTTGATCAGCGTTTCAATATTTTGCAAAATTTAAGTTATACTAGTTTATCTTACATTGTGACTGGTTATAAAACTGGTAACAAAATCAGTTTGGAAAGCAGATTCGTTCCTTCTTCCGGGCAAGCTTCTTAGGAAAATATGTTTTGCCACGAGAAACAATCTAATTATCGGATTGAAACAGTGTTGGTGTTGTCACGTTCGAATATTAATTTATGCTGTTTGCGAGAAAAACTGTGTTGTTATTACGACGTCGTTTCACTAAACTTAATCTTGAGTTAAACTCGACAATCTAACAAGAACCCTGTTTCAAATAGAAAATTTTAGATTTAAATTTCCTGTGGATAACTGAAAATATTCAGCAAAAGCCCGTGCGTCGGCGTCACGCCATGGTCACGCAGTTTCTTAGTCCATTTCTACCGGTTCACCTTCACCGTTTTCAGTCCATGATAATTATTAGTCGTTTTCCTGTCTTTCACTTGTGGATTAAAAAAAACGAAATCGGCAAAATGAGTGTAAGATTATAATCTATATTGTTGAACGTTTTCATTCTGATAAGAATAGAATCGCGTATAATTCGTCGGGAAAGGAATGGGAAAAGGATACCGCCTGCTCTTTAAAAACCATTTTCGGCAAAATTCAAAGCTATGGAAAGTGTTTCTAGCCATATAAATGTACTTTCCTAACCTTAATGGTATTTTTATACAGTAATAATTTCAGTTTCCAGTTTCATAGCTGATTTTATGTGACCCATTTGTCTGTGAGCAAATATGGCCATTTCAGTAAATTGTCAATTTTTGACAATCTCGAACAAAACCTAAAAGTGATTTGCCCGCAGAAGTTTTTCAATATTTTGAAAATACAATACTCTGACTTTATTTAGGAATATAAAAGGCTAAAAAATTTTGACCGCTTTGGCCGATAACATCAACTGAAATTGGGTAATTTTGGTAATTTTTCAGCACCACCAAACCACCCTCTTTGTTCAAAACTATTTCTCAGCTGTTAAGCAAAATCTGAGAACAATGTTGTTATATTTTAAAAGAAGAAGGGTTGGCTAGCAAAGAAACGTTATTACATTTAAAGATTCTGCTGCTTTTGTTGTGATCAGAGACCTGCAAAGTTGGTTAATTTTAGAAAATTCAATGGTCAAAACCGGCTCCCTGGGGGGTCAAAATTTAATTAGCTGGCACGTGATCATATGTGATTTAAAAGACAAAATAATTTCGATTTGATTACTTGCTCATGACTACCGTTCACCACACCAAGTTTGAGGTAGGGTTGTTTCTGGCCATTTCCAAAAATCCTTGAATCATTCGTGGACTGGCTCTTAAGCGCTCAGGCATACGGCGATGCCAGGACTCAAACCTGGGTGAACCAGAGAGGATATATAACATTTGCCTAGATTTCATGTGCGTCTCAAAATATTAATTAATGTTATATATCCCTTAACCGCTCAGGCATACGGCGATACCAGGACTCAAACCTGGGTAAACCAGAAAGGATATATAACATTTGCCTAGTAGATTTCATGTGCGTCTCAAAATAATGATTAATGTTATAAATCCCTTAAGCGCTCAGGCATACGGTGATGCCAGGACTCAAACCTAGGTGAACCAGAGAGCCTATAACATTTACCTAGATTTCATGTGCGTTTCAAAATATAAATTAATGTTATAAATCCCTTAAGCGCTCAGGCATACAGTGATGCCAGGACTCAAACCTGGGTGAACCAGAGAGCCTATAACATTTACCTAGATTTCATGTGCGTCTCAAAATATTAATTAATGTTATATATCCCTTAACCGCTCAGGCATACGGCGATGCCAGGACTCAAACCTGGGTAAACCAGAAAGGAAAAAACATTTGCCTAGTAGATTTCATGTGCGTCTCAAAATATTGATTAATGTTATAAATCCCTTAAGCGCTCAGGCATACGGTGATGCCAGGACTCAAACCTGGGTGAACCAGATAGGATATATAACATTTGCCTAGATTTCATGTGCGTCTCAAAATATTAATTAATGTTATATATCCCTTAACCGCTCAGGCATACGGCGATACCAGGACTCAAACCTGGGTAAACCAGAAAGGATATATAACATTTGCCTAGTAGATTTCATGTGCGTCTCAAAATAATGATTAATGTTATAAATCCCTTAAGCGCTCAGGCATACGGTGATGCCAGGACTCAAACCTAGGTGAACCAGAGAGCCTATAACATTTACCTAGATTTCATGTGCGTTTCAAAATATAAATTAATGTTATAAATCCCTTAAGCGCTCAGGCATACAGTGATGCCAGGACTCAAACCTGGGTGAACCAGAGAGCCTATAACATTTACCTAGATTTCATGTGCGTCTCAAAATATTAATTAATGTTATATATCCCTTAAGCGCTCAGGAATACGGCGATGCCAGGACTCAAACCTGGGTGAACCAGAGAGGATATATAACATTTACCTAGATTTCATGTCCGTCTCAAAATATTAATTAATGTTATATATCCCTTAAGCGCTCAGGCATACGGCGATGCCAGGACTCAAACCTGGGTGAACCAGAGAGGATATATAACATTTGCCTAGATTTCATGTGCGTCTCAAAATATTGATTAATGTAATAAATCCCTTAGGCGCTCAGGCATACGGTGATGCCAGGACTCAAACCTGGGTGAACCAGAGAGGATATATAACATTTACCTAGATTTCATGTGCGTCTCAAAATATTAATTAATGTTATATATCCCTTAAGCGCTCAGGCATACGGCGATGCCAGGACTCAAACCTGGGTGAACCAGAGAGCCTATAACATTTACCTAGATTTCATGTGCGTCTCAAAATATTAATTAATGTTATATATCCCTTAAGCGCTCAGGCATACGGCGATGCCAGGACTCAAATCCTTTCTGGTTTACCCAGGTTTGAGTCCTGGCATCGCCGTATGCCTGAGCGCTTAAGGGATATATAACATTAATTAATATTTTGAGACGCACATGAAATCTAGGCAAATGTTATATATCCTTTCTGGTTTACCCAGGTTTGAGTCCTGGCATCGCCGTATGCCTGAGCGCTTAAGGGATATATAACATTAATTAATATTTTGAGACGCACATGAAATCTAGGTAAATGTTATAGGCTCTCTGGTTCACCCAGGTTTGAGTCCTGGCATCACCGTATGCCTGAACGCTTAAGGGATTTATAACATTAATCAATATTTTGAGACGCAAATGAAGTTCGTTTGAAGTTTCGTTTCACGTTTGCGTGAACTCGAGTCAGGTTTACAGTATTCGCTTTGAGTGCGCTGATAGGATAAACGTCTGGCGAAACATGAATTCAGTGGTCACTGACTTTTGTGAGATGTGGTGGCTCCTAAACGAGCCATTTTTAGCGACCTACAGTGCAATGTCGAACCATGTTTGACTATGCAGGGCGCGGTGGCAGCTCCAAACAGAACCATTAATGTATGTTAGCCCTCCTTGTGGTTCTAAGACAACTGGAATCGCATCGCGATCGTGTAAAGCGTGATCGGCATACTTTCCACATTTTACGGTGACACCTTCCTCGCTCTGGTGCGCTGTGATGTCCACCCTCGCAGCTTGCGCGCTCTCCTTGCGGTGGACGGACTAACATTGATTCCGCGTTTGGCGAGCTTCTTTTGGCTCTGGCCGCTTGTTGTTTAGTCATTTTTGCGCATCTGCTCCTCAATGAAAGCTTTTGCATCTGTAGAAAGCATTGATGGCCGCCCCGAACGCTTTAAATTTGCCACGGATCCAGTAAGTTGGAGCTATTTGATAATTCGTGTCACAATGGCGAAGCTGGCGAGTAAACCCTCTTTTTTCAACAACCTAAATATCTCGGCTGGTTGAAGACTGCTTTAAAGAAGTTCGATTCGAGTTCGCGTATAATCTGTAACCTTTGGCATAGTGTTGAAAGTGATAAATGATCTTGCTGTACTGAGATATAAAGGGAAAAGATCTTAATGTAAACAAAGAAATTTTATTTCAATGGCTGTTGCCATGCTACAAAATCAACATTGAATGACGCTTGGAAACTGGATAGAATAACTAAGCAAATTAGAACAATTGCATAGTGGTTTAAAATAGCGCGAATTCTTTTTTCAAGTGGCGTTTTCCTTGGCGCTGCCGTCGTCGTTGCTTAAACTCCCTATTGCCTTGTTAAAGAAACAAAACCACAAAGCAATTAATACAAAAGTTAGCAGCTGTTTCTCTTTGGATGGAAAGGGAGGTGTGGGTGGGGCAGAAGTATTGGGTTTCACGGAGACAATTCATACACGTTTATCAGCTCCATCCCGCTCCCGTCTGCTGTTAAAAAAAGCATCTGGGAACGTGGAAATGCGGCTGTTCCTACAGATATAAACATTTTGCTGTTTAAAACATGTCTTGCGAGACCATGATTAGTTTAGTAAGTCTTTATCAATCAAGAATATAATTTAGGATATGTACGCTTGCAGCTTTTGAATACAGCTCAAAGTTCATAACATTATTTCCGAGAACAAAACCACAAACTCCATCCTACTAAAACTGTGAACGTTTTTTGCTAAATACTTTGTTTATTTTTCGCGGTAATTGTTTCCACGAAGAACGGTGGAATATATACTTTTAAATAAATTATTTTATGAATTGCAAATGTATAGATTAATTAACAATTCATTATTCATTTTTTCTTTGCACCTTTCGCCACGAGGAAAGCGAAGGAGGCTGAAGCAGTTATATTCTTGATGACAGATAATTCTAGATTGCGAACTAAAGTTTAATAACTTTAATGTTGTCGAGATGAAGAACAAATTCATCTGCCCCAGCATGCAGACCACAACATTTCTGAAGCCAAGATCTATTTTGTCAACGCGTGGATGAAACGTCTTCCACAAATACGTACTTTATTAGGTAAGACAAATATCATATTGTTATTTTGTTTACTTGCAGTATTTATCGAGGGTTGTTTTCAAGCAACCGCTTGAACGGTCGGATAGCTCAGTTTGCACTTGACGTTATTAAGACTATACTTTGTTTGTCTGCAACTAAAATTTCAGCTGCCATATTTACATGTAACAATTGCTTCTCAGTTAATCAACTGTGCATTACTAATATAACCGTTGTATATGGTTTGAGATAAACACAGACTGACGCGATATAACGATTTTATTCTGGCCAATTTACACTGGACGCTACAAGACGCTACTAAGTTGTCTATAACTAACGTTTCAGCCATATTTAACAATAGCCTCTTTAAATAATCAGGTGTGTAGTAAATAACCGTTGTATAGGATTTGAGATACAAATAGACTAACGCGATATATAGCAATTGTATCAGTCTTGTAAAGTTTAGCCGTATCTGATGTGTTGCTATATATAAAGTATGGCAACATATATCGCCGTTTGTTAATTATGATAGCCCAATTTCGATATATTAAAATTCAACTTGAAACAAACGACATCACTACGAGGCTTAGGGGAATGATAGCAGGGATTTATACTGTATGGTTTATTCCCCTAAGCCTCGTAGTGATGTCTTTTGTTTCAAGTTGAATTTTAATATATCGAAATTGGGCTATTTTACTTTCAGTTTTCGGTTGGTTCTGTGAGTACCGGAGAATGAATGACGTTAATGACGTAAAAGAAAAGAAACCAAAAAAAAAAGAAGACGATAGAACTCCAATTATTAGTTAAAAAACAAGACTGATTAAAATTATACAAAATTAATCTCAATGTGTTCCGGTACTTGCAGAAAGACCCAAGTTTTCAATCAATTTTTGTGTGGCTTTAACTCATTGGGTCAACACGAGCATTCTTATTTTAACAAATTGATGCCTTTAATCATTTTTCTTTTCCGCCTTTCATTTAGGCCTCATCGCAAGTTTGGTTGAGGAATAACAAGTTCTGAACAACAGAGGCTTTGTCTTCACGAACACGATTCAAAAGGTACGTATTTATTATAAGAATAACCGCTTTTCTTTTTACTGTTCTTCTTTGGCAATATTACTTTGCATAATAGAACAGCAAAAAGGGCAGTACGCAACTCTTACAAGGTTTTCTCTGATTTGCTGAGAAAACAATAGAACAAGCAACACACAGTGGACCATACCCCTGAAAACAATAGAGCTGCGTGATACCCAGGTCCAATGAAATAAGAGATTTTTAAGAGCTGCGTGGTATCTGCAGCAAAAGCTCAAATTTGTTCTCCACCAGTGGTCCAGATTTTGGGTGGAATAAGGGGGGAGGGGGGGGGGGGGGGGGAGGGGTGGGTGTTGCGGATTTTAAATGTTTAGAGACTAAAAACAATTTTCGACAAATGGGGTCTTACTGTCTTGTAATAATACTTAATCTTTCTCTCTATCTCTCCAGGTAAATGTCAGACAGACGCGAAGTAGAAGAATGTGGAAGACACTATCAACCCCAGTCACCATGATTTGTTTCAAGAGGTGAGATTTGGAAAATGTATTTCATGACTAGATGTAGGCTTTATGGCTTCGTGTCTAAAAAAGACAACGAAAAGTTGTCGAAAGGATAGTCGAACACCTGTCGCGAGGAGACACGACTCACCCGCGTGTTTCACTTGGGTGACTTTCCTTACTGAAAAAAAATAGACGACAACTTTCCGCCTAGAATGGCCTCCAACGTGTACATATAGGCGCGATTCACTCGGGTGACTGTTTCGCCCTCGCGACAATCCCTGGAATAAATAAGAGAAACTAGTCGTAGTCTGGAACATATAAACGGTAGAAAAGACCGTAAAAAGCGTCAGTGTTATGAGAGCAAGACAGCAAATCTCCCTAGTGAGAAATTTGGACCAGGAAGGGTTTGGGTGGAGGCTTCAGTCCCGTTGAACTTACAGCCTGCGACCCTTTGGTTAGATAGACTCGTTACCTAACATAGTTTTCTTTCGTTGGGTTAAACATAGAAATGAAAAAATCATAGCAGAGCTTCCGTCAACTTCGACATGATATTGTTTACAGAGGCGAGATGATCCGTAACGTCTGTAGCGGGGGATGAATGAAAACTGAATTGATAAGGAAAATTGTCACTGGATGGAGATCAAAAGGCGACGAACGATAGCCCTTCGTCATTCGTATTCTATTCCATTCCGTTCGTGAAGCGTCAACCCTTTGTGATTCGCTCTGACTTTGGGCTAGCGCTCGAAAGGTCAGTTTTGAATCTTTTTACGGTGGCCACTTTACCTTAGTTAGTAACTCAGTTGATAAAAAAAAAAACATCGTGTCTACCTTTTTGATATCCAAAACCTGATTGCATTTATTGTTACATTCTTGCAGGATACAAGCAAACTATTGAAGTCAGAATCAAGCAAGGAAGAAAGAAAGAAAGACAACCAACTTATGTAAAGAAAGAGGTAGAGAAACTCGCTTTACTTTAAGCGCAGCTCAACGATTACTTTTTTCAATTGTTTTAATCGCCACCAAATTCGGACATTATTTTATTAGTGGTTCAGACGAAAAACAGTGCAACACAGATATAACAAACTTCACTGCGAAGTTTAACGAACAAATTCCAGTACCAACTAATAAATGATAGCACAAAGAGAATGAAACCTCGAAATCGAATAACTGTATTCTTCCATCGTACAGCGCCGGCCCCTAGTATGTCGTCGGCCCCTGGTATTTCATCGGCCCCTGGTATTTCATCGGCCCCTGGTATGTTGTCAGCAAAGACGTTAAAATCGAAAAGTTGTCTCACAATTTCATCAAGAGTAGGTAGGAGTAGATAAGACTCATTTTCCAAGTGGAAAAATCCGCCTATTTACTGCTCTCATGCATACATATCGCTGTATAAAGCGTCCAACGAATGCGTCATGCTTGATAATTGCCTAGAATGAATCAAACAAATAAACATGCATAACCATCAGATCGGGTTGACACATGTACGCGTTGCGGACCTATTTTTCTTATTGATGTAATGCCGTTTTTGCCCTAACAATAACAAACGTAAAAAGTCAATAAGGAATTCATTTATGGACCAATTTACTCGTAAAAATCGTACTCCGTGTTGAGTTTTCAATAAAATCCATAAGCTATTTTGCCTATTTATTATACCAATTTTCAGTGAAGACTGGTTTTTAATGTTTTAAAACAACTTCTCAGTATAAAAACCGATAGGGCATGCAATTCAACATGGTTGTCAGTTTTCAGTAAAGTTTTTAGGTTACAAAACGATTTCTTAGAGAAAATTGGCTAGAAAAGTTTTTTTTTTCTGTTTTCAATAAGGGATACCTCAGTGAATATCATGGGCCATTTTTTGTGTCTCAGGAAAAATGTCTCGGCCATTTAATTTTTGTCCGATTTATATCATATTAGGTATTACAACTTATAGTAATCAAAACGAATCTTTGGTAAAAATTTAAGAACATGATTGCTATGTTCAGTATCAATTGTGTTATATTATATATGTAATTTTTGTCGTCTTTTTCTAATAAATTTTGCCTGCTTAGGATTTTTTTGGCGACCAATAAAGAGCCACTGTTATCACGTGATTTCGTTCCCCTGATGTTAGTAACTTACTTGCATTCTTTCAGTCGTTAGAAGAGTTGTTGCTTTGAAATATCAATTGCTTAATTTAACTGAGATAGTAAGTAAATTGTCTTGCCTTTCAGAACAATGTTACAGCTAAAGCATTGTTACAATTTCTCATTGTTTGACCATTTGACTGCAGTAAGATATAACATATACATGTAAAAAAGGGCATTGAAAGCGAGAGTAAAGTTTTTGGAAAAAAGATGTATCATTTTTTTTAGTAAGAAATTCTTAAATTAACTTATTTGTAAAGTAATATGTCAAACATGAGACACAGTGTTTCATGAGATTTCCAAATACCGCGAAGTGGGTATATTTTCAAGACCATTTACGATTAGCACATGCCGTTTTCAGTAGCTGTTTATTTATCCTTGAGACGCTTTTTGATAAAGTTTGGCGACAACCGGTTGCTATGGTAACGAGATATGACGTCATAAGTAACATGTAGTCAACCCATTTTTGAAGAAAAATGCATGTTTTTCACCTTTTTTCAGAGAAAAAAACATAAAATGCTACCAAAACCATCAAAATGTTTAATTGTATGTTATTTTGCAACTCTAGCAAACAATATTTGCAATTTCCGCATTTTCCTGACGAATATGAATTTTTAGTAAAATCCAAGATGGCGGCCATCTTGGCGGCCATTTTGGATGACGTCACGGACCCCCAGTAGCGCCCCAACCCATAATATTTACCTTATCTTGTAGAGCACACAGCGGGCTATCTATTAGATGTAAAATATTTCCAAAATATTGGAACATCGCGAAAACCCAAGGGGGGGGGGGGGGGGGAGGGGGGAGTGTTCCCCCCCCTTTTCATCTATTAGATAGCCGGCGATGTGCTTTACAAAATAAGGTAAATATTATGAGTTGTGGCACGGAGTTATGAATTACCACGGTTGGGATATACGTTTGCGTGTACGTCCGAGGGTTAAAAACGTTCAGGTCAAAACAGACATTTTCCACGTTTAAGGCATTCAAAGTAGAGTGTAAGGTCGAGACAAAGTATTTGTTAGTTTTCAGCTCAGTCTTCATTTATTTATTTTAATTTTTTCAATCACCTAGGATTTTAAGGTTGACAATTTGTAAAACTTATCATTCAAGATTTTGACGCCGATACATACATTTTCTTTTAAGGCATTTTGCATCACATCTATTTTCTTCAGTAGACATAAGATTTTGGCCCACTTAGTTACAGAACATTTCATCTTCGAAAACAGTATAGGCCTTCTGCAGCTGTTTTTTCAGTAAAACTCCGCTCATTTTCTCGATACAATATCTTCTTCGTGAGCACAATATTTCAGTTCATTTCTCGAGTAATCATCACAATTACTACAGTGCTTGGCGTTACGTCACGAAATCAGACAAACATTTTGCGGAAAGTGCGAACCATCCTAATCTAAAAGAAAAAAAGAGACCTGCCACAAACTCAGCCAGCCGTTCAAGACGCCAAAGAAAGCGTTCAATCAAACCAGCAGCCATCAGTGATACTGACAGTGACAACGATGGTCATGAATGCAACGACTCCTCGGGCCGTAGTAAACGAAAAAAGAAACGTCTTTCAGCATATGATGTATCGGAGATTATTGTGGACAATGATATTAAAACACTAACTCAGTTACAAGCGTTGGCGTTTCAACAGAAACAAGAGGGCAAAATCAACCTTGCGGAGTTTTTACTAAGCCGCACACCTAGGTTTGTGGCTGACGTTTTGAAATCGGCATGGGAAATAGAAGGCGCCCAGGATAAATTGAATAGAGCCCAGAAAACCCGTATGGACATCCTGGAAGAAGTGAAAAATGGAGATTGTGCTGCTCGATGCAACGGGCATTGGCTTAACTGCGCTAAGGAAGTCCTTAGAAACAACAATGTGCCTGTCACTGTGTTTAAACAAGCTGTCAGTGAACTTCTTGTGAAAGGCCGCGGCAAGTACAGAAACATAATGATAGTTGGTCCTGCGAACTGTGCCAAGACATTTATTCTAAAACCACTCAGCGACATCTACAACACTTTTTGTAACCCAGCAACTGGAAGCTTTGCTTGGGTGGGCGTGGAGAACGCGGAATGTATATTTTTAAATGATTTTCGTTGGTCTGCACAGCTGATACCTTGGCATGACCTACTGTTACTGTTGGAAGGTCATTTGGTACATTTACCTGCCCCTAAGACACATTTCGCCAAAGATATAACTTTGACAGCTGACACCCCTATCTTCTGCACAGGAAAAAGGCCACTCACATACATTAAGAACGGCGTGGTGGATGAACGCGAGACTGAAATGATGGCTGTTCGTTTCAGAGTGTTTTATTTCAATTATCAAATCCCGCGGGATAGCCAGCGCGAAGTCCCGGCGTGTGCAAAATGTTTTGCACGGCTCGTGCTGGAGTAAAGTACTTGTGATGATTGGAATTTTGTAGAAGCCGATTAACTACAAACAATGAACAGATTCAGTTAAAAAAAAGAACGAATAACACCACATTTTAACGAATAACACCAAACTGCACTAAAACAATAGATCAACCTTCTTATATTTCATAGTCTCCCACTGTTATTCGTTGTTATTCGTTTAAAATGTGTCCATTTCCTTCTGTTAATCGTGTAAATATGTAGCAATTGTGTTCTTAAACTTTTTCACGGAAAAAGATAACACAACCATGTATTTCAAAGTATTATAAATAGACATTTATTGTCGTCGCGTTACGTTATTGTTTAACACTGTGTCACGCGCGAAACATGTTACATGACGTACCCATGACTAACGTTACATTGCTTTCAACATTTTTCAGTCCGCATTTTTTTTTCTGTACAATGTAAAATTTTCCTTAGAACGAGTTGATTATTAGTATTTTGTACGTTCACCTTTACTTTTTATAATCGCTTCCATGCGACCACTCATTGTGTCAATAATTTTATCAATAATATCTGCAGGGAAGTTGTACATAGTTGTAATTACGCGCGTGGCAAACTGTTCATATGTCTCGTGTGTAATATTTAGCTTTAATGCTTGCTTACGTAGTTCCATTTTTATCAGATTAAAGAAATTTTCCACAGCATTTACGTCAGGCGAACGTGCTGGTATAAACAACTGTTTTGCCCTTTTCCGACGCAACACTCGGCGGACCAGCCCCGAATTTTGATTTGAGGCGTTATCTTGTATGAATAATCTTGAGCCATTCTTGCCCGCCTTTATAAACATTGCGTCCAAATTCTCTTCCAGAAACTGCGCAAATGAAGCACTGTCAAGTCCTTCGTGTTCACTGCATTGAATGACTCCCTTTCCATAGGAAATGGCCACCATTAGTCTTAAGACCCGCCCACCACTACCCTCCTTCGATCCTTTAGCAGTGCACCCTTGCTTCAGGCCCTCGCTTCTTTTACGCCACACTCTTCCTTTTGGAGCACGCGCTTGATCTGCTGGATTTGTTTTGTAGTAGAAACTAACACCATCAAGAAAAAACGCAACTTTCTCTTTCCAAACATCACCAGAGTATTTTTTCTTCATGTCTTTTGCAAAGAGTACGCGCTTGAAGGTAAAAATACCCCTTCCTATTCAAAAATCTACGGACAGTTCGGTCGCTGACCTTGTTTTCTGGCACTCCGGCTTGTTTCATTAGTCGTTTCGATGAAAACTGCCCCTCTTGCTTCCCTAACACAGCCAAACTTCGTAGCAATTTGCGTTCATCACGGGGGCATAACTTCCTTGGTCTACCACCAAAACAACATCTTCTTTTTTGTCCCTCGGATAAAAATGATTCGTTTCGAATCCTATACACAGTAGCTCTTGAAACATGGCATTTCTTCACGATGTCTTCAGTTTTAAAAGCCTTATCGCGAGCTAAAAAGGCAATATATGCCCGTCTCTTTGGCTCAATAGCGGCTGAGAATACCATGTTTTTTTCGCACATCTGATCAAAACACTGCACTAATTGGCTAAGCGGTTATCTGTGACGCGCCAAAAAATGTTATTTATTGTTCTCATTGAGGATTTCATTTAGAACCAAAGACATCAAATCAGAATACCAGTTGAATGTAATTAACTGCCGGACTAATAGTTAAATAAAACAATGTTTCACTGAGATAAAATAAGTTTGGTTGTTTCTACAATCTTGGACAAAACTAGTTGAGACTTTTGTACACTAACGCGTGAAAACCAGACTTACTTCGAAAATTATTAAAAATATCGTGTAACACAATGCTTAAACCCCCCTCCCCCCATTCAATGTTGTTCATTATTTTTGTTGGACTGTAGAAAAATTATTTCAACATTTGAACAACATTGTACAGGGGGGGGGGGGGGGGGGGGTAAGAAATGAATGTCATGTGCGTTGAGCTTAAAATGTCGTATTTTGTCTCAACCCTTTTGTCTAAGATTGTAGAAATGACTTTTACTGATATTTCTAACAAACGCGTGAAGTTGTGATCTCGAAAAGGTGTACAGTTTTAGTAGTGTGTGAGCTGGTGATGTTGATATGGATTCCATCTGGGAAGATTGCTTGTACGATTTTTTACGTGACCAAGTGCATGTTCCCGAGTTACCATACCAACCAAAGCAGCGTCATGGACGCCACCATGGGTGGTTATTTATGGTGTTATTCTACATTTGTTTGCGTTTGTATGCACGTATGGATCTTCTAAGAAGCTATTGTAGTAACGAATCAAGCTCAGAAAGTTCAGAAAACACGACTGTAGAGGAATCTCTGCAACGGAACGAACTTAGAAGTATTTATCTTGTAACTTACAGTCAAGCGGATATTGTGAAATTTGGTGCGCGTGAAGATTTTGCGGTCGCTGTGGTACAAGCGTTCTCTCAAGGTAGTGCGAAGGTTGTTCAGTGGTGTTGCAGTAGGGAACAGCATCGAACTTCAGGTGAACATTACCACATTGCCATAAAGTTAGATCGTAATCAGCGCTGGTTTTCAGCCAAACAATATCTTCTTCGTGAGCACAATATTTCAGTTCATTTCTCGAGTAATCATCACAATTACTACAGTGCTTGGCGTTACGTCACGAAATCAGACAAACATTTTGCGGAAAGTGCGAACCATCCTAATCTAAAAGAAAAAAAGAGACCTGCCACAAACTCAGCCAGCCGTTCAAGACGCCAAAGAAAGCGTTCAATCAAACCAGCAGCCATCAGTGATACTGACAGTGACAACGATGGTCATGAATGCAACGACTCCTCGGGCCGTAGTAAACGAAAAAAGAAACGTCTTTCAGCATATGATGTATCGGAGATTATTGTGGACAATGATATTAAAACACTAACTCAGTTACAAGCGTTGGCGTTTCAACAGAAACAAGAGGGCAAAATCAACCTTGCGGAGTTTTTACTAAGCCGCACACCTAGGTTTGTGGCTGACGTTTTGAAATCGGCATGGGAAATAGAAGGCGCCCAGGATAAATTGAATAGAGCCCAGAAAACCCGTATGGACATCCTGGAAGAAGTGAAAAATGGAGATTGTGCTGCTCGATGCAACGGGCATTGGCTTAACTGCGCTAAGGAAGTCCTTAGAAACAACAATGTGCCTGTCACTGTGTTTAAACAAGCTGTCAGTGAACTTCTTGTGAAAGGCCGCGGCAAGTACAGAAACATAATGATAGTTGGTCCTGCGAACTGTGCCAAGACATTTATTCTAAAACCACTCAGCGACATCTACAACACTTTTTGTAACCCAGCAACTGGAAGCTTTGCTTGGGTGGGCGTGGAGAACGCGGAATGTATATTTTTAAATGATTTTCGTTGGTCTGCACAGCTGATACCTTGGCATGACCTACTGTTACTGTTGGAAGGTCATTTGGTACATTTACCTGCCCCTAAGACACATTTCGCCAAAGATATAACTTTGACAGCTGACACCCCTATCTTCTGCACAGGAAAAAGGCCACTCACATACATTAAGAACGGCGTGGTGGATGAACGCGAGACTGAAATGATGGCTGTTCGTTTCAGAGTGTTTTATTTCAATTATCAAATCCCGCGGGATAGCCAGCGCGAAGTCCCGGCGTGTGCAAAATGTTTTGCACGGCTCGTGCTGGAGTAAAGTACTTGTGATGATTGGAATTTTGTAGAAGCCGATTAACTACAAACAATGAACAGATTCAGTTAAAAAAAAGAACGAATAACACCACATTTTAACGAACAACACCAAACTGCACTAAAACAATAGATCAACCTTCTTATATTTCATAGTCTCCCACTGTTATTCGTTGTTATTCGTTTAAAATGTGTCCATTTCCTTCTGTTAATCGTGTAAATATGTAGCAATTGTGTTCTTAAACTTTTTCACGGAAAAAGATAACACAACCATGTATTTCAAAGTATTATAAATAGACATTTATTGTCGTCGCGTTACGTTATTGTTTAACACTGTGTCACGCGCGAAACATGTTACGTGACGTACCCATGATTAACTTTACATTGCTTTCAACATTTTTCAGTCCGCATTTTTTTTTTCTGTACAATGTAAAATTTTCCTTAGAACGAGTTGATTATTAGTATTTTGTACGTTCACCTTTACTTTTTATAATCGCTTCCATGCGACCACTCATTGTGTCAATAATTTTATCAATAATATCTGCAGGGAAGTTGTACATAGTTGTAATTACGCGCGTGGCAAACTGTTCATATGTCTCGTGTGTAATATTTAGCTTTAATGCTTGCTTACGTAGTTCCATTTTTATCAGATTAAAGAAATTTTCCACAGCATTTACGTCAGGCGAACGTGCTGGTATAAACAACTGTTTTGCCCTTTTCCGACGCAACACTCGGCGGACCAGCCCCGAATTTTGATTTGAGGCGTTATCTTGTATGAATAATCTTGAGCCATTCTTGCCCGCCTTTATAAACATTGCGTCCAAATTCTCTTCCAGAAACTGCGCAAATGAAGCACCGTCAAGTCCTTCGTGTTCACTGCATTGAATGACTCCCTTTCCATAGGAAATGGCCACCATTAGTCTTAAGACCCGCCCACCACTACCCTCCTTCGATCCTTTAGCAGTGCACCCTTGCTTCAGGCCCTCGCTTCTTTTACGCCACACTCTTCCTTTTGGAGCACGCGCTTGATCTTCTGGATTTGTTTTGTAGTAGAAACTAACACCATCAAGAAAAAACGCAACTTTCTCTTTCCAAACATCACCAGAGTATTTTTTCTTCATGTCTTTTGCAAAGAGTACGCGCTTGCGCAAATCACGCGCTGACATCAATCCCTTCTTTCGCGCTTGAAGGTAAAAATACCCCTTCCTATTCAAAAATCTACGGACAGTTCGGTCGCTGACCTTGTTTTCTGGCACTCCGGCTTGTTTCATTAGTCGTTTCGATGAAAACTGCCCCTCTTGCTTCCTTAACACAGCCAAACTTCGTAGCAATTTGCGTTCATCACGGGGGCATAACTTCCTTGGTCTACCACCAAAACAACATCTTCTTTTTTGTCCCTCGGATAAAAATGATTCGTTTCGAATCCTATACACAGTAGCTCTTGAAACATGGCATTTCTTCACGATGTCTTCAGTTTTAAAAGCCTTATCGCGAGCTAAAAAGGCAATATATGCCCGTCTCTTTGGCTCAATAGCGGCTGAGAATACCATGTTTTTTTCGCACATCTGATCAAAACACTGCACTAATTGGCTAAGCGGTTATCTGTGACGCGCCAAAAAATGTTATTTATTGTTCTCATTGAGGATTTCATTTAGAACCAAAGACTTCAAATCAGAATACCAGTTGAATGTAATTAACTGCCGGACTAATAGTTAAATAAAACAATGTTTCACTGAGATAAAATAAGTTTGGTTGTTTCTACAATCTTGGACAAAACTAGTTGAGACTTTTGTACACTAACGCGTGAAAACCAGACTTACTTCGAAAATCATTAAAAATATCGTGTAACACAATGCTTAAACCCCCCTCCCCCCATTCAATGTTGTTCATTATTTTTGTTGGACTGTAGAAAAATTATTTCAACATTTGAACAACATTGTACAGGGGGGGGGGGGGGGGGGGGGGGGTTAAAAAAAAATGAATGTCATGTGCGTTGAGCTTAAAATGTCGTATTTTGTCTCAACCCTTTTGTCTAAGATTGTAGTTCAGATTAGTTTGTGAAAACGGATCTTTAAAATTTCTCTGCAGAAGTAAAAATGAGAAAATAAAAGGATCTGGCCTGTATCAAGATCTAGAAGATGGTGGAATTCGCACAACTGATATCAACCTAATGTTTAAAGCCAAAACGTTTGACTTCTTTACAAATGCTTCTTTACCAGTAGAGATATTGTCTTTCTTCAATTTAGGTAAGGCTAGCTCGAGAGACTTCTATAAGTCGCTTAATGATAAAACCCACACGGAGACCCAAACCTGTCCCAAACGATGGAGTGAAAATCGTTCTCTAAGTGAAGACTCGTGGAGTACGATTTTGAAGTCACTGAGGCAGGTCTAAAAGGAAGTTAAGCTAAAAGAGTTTTTTTCAATTCAATTTCATACATAGAATGGTAGTGATTAAGATTCTGTATAATTATTTAAATTCGGCAGTTTTCAGTAAGTATCATGACTTTTTTTGTCTTTTTCATTCTGTTTTCTATTGAGAAATAATTAAAACAATTCTTTAACTCTCGAACGTACACGCAAACTTATACCCCCTCTGCTCCCACCGTGGTACAAGGGGGGGGGGGGGGTTGTTGCACCCTCCTCCCCCCCCTTCTTGGGTTTTTGCGATGTTGCAATATTTCGGAAATATTTTACATCTAATAGATAGCCTGCGACGTGCTCTACAAGATAAGGTAAATATTATGAGTTGTGGCGCTGCTGGAGGTCCGTGACGTCATCAAAGATGGCCGCCATCTTGGATTTTACTCAAAATTCAATACGGAAATTGCAAATATTGTTTGCTAGAGTTGCAAAATAACATACAATTAAACATGTTGATGCTTTTGGTAGCATTTTTTATTTTTTCACATGCAAAAAGGGGAAAAACATGCATTTTTATTCAAAAATGGGTTGACCTCATGTTACTTATGATGTCATATCTTGTTACCATTTCAACCGGTTGTCGCCAAACTTTGCCAAAATGTGTCTCAAGGATAAACGAACAGCTACTAAAAACGACATGTGCTAATCTTAAATGGTCTTGAAAATATCACATAAAAACCTTAAGGGGCGGTGGCATCCAACCCCCCCCCCCCCCCCCCCCCCCCCTTTGTACGTCCGAAGATTAAACTGTAACGCCAGTGAAACTATAACGTCAGTTTTTAGTTTTCAGTTTACAGTTTACAGTTTACAGTTTTCAGTTCGTTTAGTTTATTTTTTGTATTTAACTTTCTGGCAGTATCGGTGATTTAATTGTCAGTTATAATTTCTTAAATTTGTTTCTTTTTAAATTCAACAAAGCTGTAAGATTCTGAAAGGCTGTCGCAGTATAGATATTTAAACCGTTTTCGCTGCTATATTTTACTTTGTTTTGTTTGTCAGTGTGAAATTAAAAGGTCACTGTAACTGTTTCTGTTTTTAGTTTAGATCTTGTCATAAGTCACTTTTCTGTTAGGCATTTTCTTTGTTTTGTTTTGACCTTGACCTTGATAATGGCTGTTTGTCAAGTTTGTCAAGGGGTTTAAGGTATTTTTCCGGGGTATATTTGTCCTCTCTGAATATCTCCCAAAAATGTCTCAGTAAGCATCCTGATGTCTAATTTCAGGTCAATATCTTAAAAGAATGTTTTCAATCCTCAAAATATAATAATCAGTTGCTTTTCGTTTGAATTTGCTAGCACAACTCAGTTCTGCTACATAAACACTTGAGAAACTATATTTTGAATGTCTCATGTGACCTAATTTAACCAAATGGAATGCTCAGAAGTGGTCAAAAGGCCAAATTTTGAATGTCCATTTTTATCTTGTGAACGATTTAATATAATTTGGATCTGTCAAGTCAACAGTTGAGGGAGTTTGACAGCTGTCAATCATAGGAAATAACCAAATAAGGAAATCACAAAAACGCGTTTTTCACATTCGGATTTTGATATTTTTCGATTCTGTTTTCAGCAATGCGTTTCAACAGCCAGTTGGGAACTTGAGTTGCATTAATGTATACAAAGTTATTGGAAAATTTGGTTAAAAAATAAATCAACATTTTTCTCGGTAATTTTGCTTACAATAATGCAACTTAAGTTCCCAACCACACGATTGTGCCAATTGGCTGTTAAAACGCATTGCTGAAAACAGAATCGAAAAATATTAAAATCCGAATGAGAAAAACGCGTTTTTAGGATTTCCTTCCGCGTAAATTCGAATGCTAAAAACAATAAAACGGAAACAATGATGATAGCAAAGATTCGTCTATAAAGGTTCAAGTTCAAGTTCAAGCCTGAATTGTTTTTTAATTATACGTTGCTTGCATTGAATTACCGCGAAGATAATCAATTTCACTCAAACGCCGTTTTAAGGTTGCGAACTGGCTGTAAATTTTGTTTATATTTTTTTACTTATCGTAAATATATACTAGGCCGTTGTCAAGGACTTTAAGGTGGTCAGACACGAGGGGTCATAGACCACTTTCATAATGGCGGCCGATTTATTTATTCTTTTATATGTATGTTAACTAGCCTCACTGGCCTCATTTTAGAGTAAAAATTCATTTGAATTTTGCACATGTTACCGAGGCCAGTGAGGCTAATTAACATACATATAAAAGAATAAATAAATCGGCCGCCATTATGAAAGTGGTCTATGCAGCAGGGACATGTCGCAGCGACATGTAGCGGCAACAAAAATTTTTGCAGTACACACTGAGGGACATGTAGCAGTGAGTGTAGCGGGGACAAGTAGCAGGGAAAAATCATAGCGCTTGCACACCACATGAAAATGTCGCGGGGACATGTCTCAGCGACACGTCCCCTCGTGTGAACTGACACTATCATAATTGTGCAATACCAATTCTGGGGGCATTTTGTCCCCGCTATATGTCTCACGGAGTTAAACTTGTTGAACTTCATGGGACACGTCGCGGGGACGTGTCGCTGAAACATTTCCCTGAGACAAGTCCCCGCGACATTTTTATGTGGTGTGCAATCGCTATGATTTTTTCCCTGCTACATGCCCCTCGTGTCTGACCACCTTTACAGTGAAAACAACTCCCCGTTATTGCCAACCTTTGTTAGTATGTTCATGTTGATCAGGGGACATTTCGTTTGTCTCGCGTACGTTTGAAGGTTTATCCAGCTTTCACTGTCAGGAAGTTGGTTATTTACTTTTTATATCTGTGTTGCACTGTATCAGTACTTAAAAGCAATTTACATGGTACAAAGGTTGCTTACAACAGACTTCTATATCCTGCATTTATAAAGCAGAGTACCGGAATTGTAGGTATTTCTGATCGATTCTAATGCGATTGTTTGAAAAGTTAAATCTAGATGTTCCTACATGTAAATCCACGTGTTGTTTGTAGAAGTCATAAGCAAGTTGTACCGTGAAAACTTGCAATGGACAAATACTCAGTAACTTTTCATTGCAATTCTTTCAGCGATTTTGTCAATTGGTTATTAAAAAGCTTTTATTCAACTTGTTCAAATATTTTTCATGGTAAACGCTGTGCAAATTTCTATTTTTTTCCCGCCAAAAGACTTAGAAAAATGCATGCGCCGGTTTTTTTTTAATTTTTCAAAGTTACGTTTAAAATTAATGCTATATTGTATTTAATAAATAATTAGAAGTCAACAACAATAAAAGAGTTCTTTCAGTTTCATTGTATTCTTTATTCTCTACAATGTTTTTTTTCAATAGCTTAATTAAGTAAAAATCATTTAACTAATTGAAAGGTGTGACAGAACGTTTCTTTCTATATATACTAAGTCTTTTGGCGGGAAAATCTGGACAAATTTGCACAGCGTTTCCCCTGGTAACAATTGTGGCAAAAATGTTAACGGTGTACACCTTGAAAATTTTTTGATTAAAATTTTCAAGAAATGCAACTTAATTTAAACCCGCCGAAAAAAGTATACAACATCTCGTACAAAAAGAACATTGAAACGAAACTCTTATTACTCTATAATTTAACGCTGGTTTTCACAAGTGACATAAGTATAAACACAAATATATATGAAAAATGAAATACACTCGCGCTTTATGTTGTTCTCACGATTATTAGGAATTAATGCGAAATAAACATAATCACAAGAAAAAAAGTTAGATTTTTCCCTTGTGCCTATGCTTATGCCGTGTCAATTTATACGAAGACAGAATAAGAACAACTGTTTTCATATATTTGTACTGATACTTCTGTCGCCGGTGAAAACCAGCTTAAATCTTCACAAATCTTGGAGGATATTGAAAGAAACATGGCAAGCTATTAAAAATGATCGTGAGAATCTTTTGTATTTTACAGATAAAAATTACATTTTTCTTATTATTTATTTCATGAGTGATTTTTCATAGCTTGCCATGTTGCTTTTAATAACAAGACCTTTAACTGTTGGCCAGCTTCCTTTATAGCACAGAAGAAATACGGAAAGTAGGTGCACCCAGCACCAAAAATGACTTTTTGCTTAGTTGGGAGCAAGTAAAATAATTTAGAACATTTGATAGACAATTACATGGCTCCATTTCCGTTGTGGAGATGAGAAACTGTGCACAACCCTATTTTTTTGGAAATAATAAACGTTTGGAGCAACTGAAGACATAGTTTAGAACATTCAAAAGACAGTCGTTTAATTAGCTCCATTTTCTTTCTACAGATCTTTTTGTGTACGAGACCAATTTATCAAAATCAAACTAAAATGATTAATTCTGTGCCCAATTGAATGCCAACAGAAAAACGTATTTTCCTCCACCTTAAAACTAAATATAAAAGAGCTCATTTATAATACCCCCCGGGGGGGGGGGGGGGGGGGGTACTCCCTTATATACGCTATATAGATGTGCCGCCCGATAGGGTAGGGTTTTTGAAGTGCTCAGTCCTTAAATAGGGTATTGTGATCCTTAGATATTCCTTAGATAGGGTTTGTCACTAAATTGCAGTATCCACCCCAACGCGCAAAACGAAAAAGATATGGTCTGTTACAACTGTACTACACGCCTTGGTTTTGGGCCTTAAAAAGGGTATCAAATCTCGATTTTCTACCCTTAAATAGGGTCAGGGTTTGAGAACCTTGGCGGCACACACCTATCCTAAATTGTCGGGAGTACTCCTCCCCCTCCCCCTCCCTCGGGATAATACCCATTGTCTGGTTTTAAGTTTTACCCTCAACACGTTTCTTTTTGTCAATTGAAATTTATTATAAAAACATAAATGGCCAAAATCCAATAAAGGGGTTACACAGACCATGATAATAATAAGCGAAATCAAAGTAGAAATAATCCGTCCTTTTATGATCGGTCCTGTATCTCTTGTCCTAATTGAGGTAAGTGAATGTTTAATAAAATATCCGGTGGCATCAAAACAACAGAAATGCTTCCTTTTGACTAAAAATGAACAATTTACAATCTCGCACGTTAAAGGGAACCTCCATTGTCAGAACAAATTGACGTTAAATTGTTGGAAATAAAGTGGAAATTTAAAATTTTTAAAAAACAGGTGCAAATATAATTTTAAGTGTACAAATAAAATGGATATAAATATCGCCTATTTTCGCTTTTAAATTTCCCGTCCGCCGCCATTTTGAATATTTATGACGTGTTACGGTTGCCGCTATTGTTAAGAATCGAAGTTCTTTTGTATGCAACAATTAGACAACCGTAATACGTCATAAATATTCAAAATGGCGGCGCGCGGGAAATTTAAAAGCGAAAATAGGCAATATTCGTATCCATTTTTTTGTACACTAAAATTATATTTATACCTGTTTTTTAAAAATTTTTAATTTAGACTTTATTTCCAACAATTTAACGTCAATTTGTTATAACAATGGAGGTTCTGTACAGCCCCCGAAATGATCCCGACCCCGAAATGATCCCCATTTTTTTTCACACTGACCCCGAAATGATCCCAAGTAATTTTTGGAATGGGATGGCCTTCCATTCAGAGAAAGCTGGAATGAATAAAATAAAGGCAGTCGAGGAAACTTCAATGTCTCGTCCCATTGTTCTGTTTCATCTGCGACTTCTAACCAGAAGATCAGTGAGATGTCGCGAACCGCGTGGTTGTCAACTCTCCTATTTTGCTTTTTAAAAAGCGTAATCTCTGGAAATGAAGACAAGCCGCCGGATACGAATTCATGTGTGCGTTAGGACGCAGAGGTTAGTTTGAAACTGTAAACGTTACAAGGAGCATCCCCATCGGTGACATACAGGAAGCTACACCTTAAACTTTGACCGCTTTAAACACGCATTCAGTATTAAACTTAATAACGATTCTTTCGTTTTGTTTTGATAGACTAGCTGTATTGTTGCCATTTAAGTTTTTGATCGTATAATTGTGTTGTATTTCTCGTTACTGAAATAATATGGTTGTTGATGTTCACGTTCGATCATGTTTGTTTCCTCTTTTAAATCATGCCGGTCTGCTGTAAGAAGTGGATCAGTTTGTATTTGTTATTACTGTTACAGTTGGAAACGCTACACTCGCAAAAATAAGAAATGCCTGATATAGTTTCTTGAAAAATCGTTAAAAAATGCGTTATAATTATTTATTTTAAGAGTTGTCCAAAATGAATAAATAAGTGAATACTGCATGTAATGAGAATCAAAATTTCCTTAACTGCCTTTATTTTATTCATTCCAGCTTTCTCTGGATGGAGGGCCATTCCATTCCTAAAATTACTTGGGGATCATTTCGGGTCAGTGTGAAAAAATAAACGGGGATCATTTCGGGGTCGGGATCATTTCGGGGGCTGTACAGTTCCCTTTAACGCCATCTTATTCTTTCTTACAAACTGTGCGACTTAATTAATATTTTACTCAATATTAAAGTGTGTCGAACTTGTTTATACAAACAATTCACAAATTGAGATCATTGGCAAATATGTGCCAGTAGTTTTCAAAGTCCATTTCATTATGAAAAAATAATCCTGCTAAAATGGTTTTGAAAATTGACTTTGAATGATAAACGATATTTAAAAACCCGAAACATCATTTTCTGAGAATTTAAATTGAGCAACCAAGTAATAAAAGAGAAGGGCTAACTTAACTGTAAATGATTTTGTTTGAAGTGTTTTGCAATTGACGTCCGATATGTTATCTGTTGCTCTTCCTCAAAGTATAGGTTTTGTTTATTTTTTGTTCCTTAGGTCTTTATAACAGTTTTTCTGTTGTTGTTGACAATGACTGGTGTTTCGACAACCTAAGCGAAAGTCATCTTTAAAGGGAATCTCCATTGTTATATCAAACTAACGTTAAATTGTTGGAAATAACGTCCATATTCAATTAAAAAAAAAACAAGAGCAAGTATAATTTTAGTGTACAAAAACTGGATATGAATATCGCCTAATATCGCTTTTAACCCTCGGATGTACAAGGGGGGAGGGTGGGTCGGGGGGTGGTTTCCACCCACCCTTAAGGTTTTTCTCCGATATTTTCAAGACCATTTACGATTAGCATATGTCGTTTTCAGCAGCTGTTCATTTATCCTTAAGGCACATTTTGGTAAAAGTTTGGCGACAACTGGTTGATATGGTAACGAGATATGACGTCATAAGTAACATGTGGTCAAGCCATTTTTTTCAGTGAAAAAAACAAAATGCTACCAAAAGCATCAAAATATTCAATTGTATGTTACTTTGCAACTCTAGCAAACAATATTTGCAATTTCCACATTTTCCCGATAAATTTGAATTTTAGATTGCGGCTGTCTTGGCGGTCATTTTGGTTGACGTCACGGACCCCCAACAGCGTCACAACCCATAATATTTACCTTATCTTGTAGAGCACATCGCGGGCTATCTATCAGATGTAAAATATTTCCGAAATATTGCAACATCGCAAAAACCCAAGGGGGGGTTGCAACAACCCCCACCCCCTCCCCCTTGTACCGCGGTGGGGGTATAAGTTTGCGTGTACGTCCGAGGGTTAAATTTCCCGCGCACCGTCATTTTGAATATTTATGACGTGCTACGGTTGTTTAAGTAATGCTCCACATAAGAACTATTGTAAACTTCATTGTTCTGCGGCATTGGTTCTTTCCCACATAGAATATCTTTGGTTTCAAGAATAGAGGAGGAGCTGATGGTTCATTATTATATTTCACTATAAAAATATTGAAAATCCATTTGCGTCAAATACATTTTAGGAAATGTTCGTGCTCAA
>JAJLRJ010000007.1:40670363-40780694 GCA_024195265.1 Dendrophyllia cribrosa | reverse complement strand
TCCAAGTTGCCTCTAGAGCGCCAAAAAGTTCACAGCTTGCAAAACATCTTCACACGAACCCGACCTGCTTGGCGAGTGGCGAGGGCCACGATTTGTTTATGAATATTGATTAGAAACTTAAGCCAATCGCTGACAAACGACGTCAAAAATTTTGCAGTAAACAACATTTGCACGCTTTTCAGTAATGAAAGCGCAATAAAGAAAGGAAAGCACGTCCGTGATTACTTTGCATTCAACAATTTATATTTTTCTCAAATAATTATATAAGGAGGTACTATGCAACAGAAAAGCAGACAACATTTTTTTAAGCTGCTTCAATACAGTACTAAGTACAGTGCAGTAAATCGACGTAAAAAATGGCAAAATCCTGAATTGACGTTATCTAATTGGCATTTTGAAAATTCAAATCTCCATAGAGTGATTTTACTGACACCGTGAAACATTAGAGTGATTTTACTCAGACCGTGAAACAGTATCTCGCAAATTAATCAAAATTAGCGAAAATTAGTAAAAACTAAACAAAAGAAAACAATGGAATTAGTGTCTAATAGTGCCTACTCGTGCCTACTAACGTAGTAGCTATTAACGCGAATTTGAGTAGTAGTAGCAGTAGTAGTAGTAGTAGTAGTAGTAGTAGTAGTAGTCGTAGTAGTCGTAGTAGTCGTAGTATTCGTAGCAGTAGTAGTAGTAAACATTAACACGATCGTAATTAAAGCAATTAACATTTTGAGGAGCTTTCAAAACAAGAAATATTTTACGATTCAACTATTCAATGTACATAGAGTTATATTCTGAAAATATGTATTTTTAAAAGGTTATGGGCTCTTTAATTGCCAAGATTAGTCCAATCAGTAGACAGTACAGGGAAACTCTTTCTAGTTATTTAAGATTAATAAAGTTTTATGTTAGCCCACGCTACAACCGTTTTATTCCGGCTCTTATTTCGCCTTGTATGATGGGGTGATCCTCGTACCCAGTTTAGGAGTTACAATTCATGGTTTGGTACTACTACGAGTGTTTGACCACCGGGAGCGTTATTATGATAGAGCGTTATTATGATAGAGTGGTAAAAAATTCCGAGTGATCCTATCCTAGCACATGCAGGCGACCACATATATTTAAAATGCTTGATACATAAAATGTGATTTCCCGAAGAAATTAGTCCAAAAAACAGGTGATAACTCACAGCATTGAACTTCTAATTTCGTTCTTTTTGCTCACTCGAAAATTGCCAAAAATTAAACATGAAAGTCTGTCGACGGAGAGAATTTGCATTTCAATGTCAGTTGGAGTTTATTGCGTTGGGTCTTCTAGAACAAATAACGTTTTTCTTGTTTGCATTGCAATGCTTTATTCAGTGACCTGTCTTAGTATGAAAAAAGCTTCAAACAAGACGGAGAACTAATTTTGTAACTTTCTTAATAATATACATGAAAAAATTACTCGATTCTGATTGGCTAAGAGCAGTGCAGTTCAAGTGTAACACCAGTGCAAAAAGTGTAACACCAGTGCAAATTACAAATCGAAAAAAATATTTTTTTTTCTTTTTTTTGGCCAAAAAAAAGAAAAAAAAATTTCCAAACAAAAATGGATGCAAAAGTTTTCATGTATAATTATTAATAAGTAATCATACGATATTTCTCGTTCAATTTGGGATTAATTTGCACGAGTGAGTTTTTCAAAAAGCTCAAATTGCACTCGCCGAAGCGGCTCGTGCAATTTTTGAGCTTTTTGAAAAACTCACTCGTGCAAATTAATCCCAAATTGAACTCAAAACCGTATGATTACCTATGCTAAAATGATATAATTTTTTGTTAGAACTTTCCTCTTCTGGAAATACAAATCTTTTTTTTTTCATCTCTTTTCTGTAACCGTTGTAAATGAAAAGTTAGTTTCTTTGCAGTATCTCGAGATCGTGTAAGATCACGAGACCGAATAAATCAGATAGTTACTAGCGAAATAGGTTTGCGCGCCGCTGTAGGAGAGCTAGCAATGGCAAACTTTAGATAGTCGTACATGAAGTAAGATAAAGTAAGTCCTCGTCTATCGAAAAACGATGACTCAGTGTTTTCCCTTTACATTTACCTTGCCTTTACGAAACGTACATCAGATTTGAGAATGTCATACATACCATAAGGCAGCAGCTGTATAGATGAAGATAAAGGCATTGCGAAATTTAAAGATAAGTCAAACGTTTTTTTCAGTTGGTGATTCCACCATGCGTTTGACATAAATAGAGCAGCGCTCGGAATAAAAAAAAACAAAGAAAAAACAGCAGACTAGTCTGTATCGAATTCAAAGAGGAATTAACACTACAATGGACGCAGCAATGAATGAATCGAGAACGCCTTAGCCTTTTTCCTGCAGCTCAAAACTTTGGGAAACCGTTACTTACTACCTGATCCTTGTTGTTTCGCTGTTCTGGAATTATCTCGTTGCGTTAGTAGTTCTGATCGATACGAACCAACTCGTGCGTAAATACCGTACGCCCGCACTGCCCACGAAGTAACATTTCTATTAATATTTTCTCTTCCCGCAGAATCTGACAGAGTTGTACGTGAAATCCTGGCTTATCAGCGGTGTTATTGGCCAGGTCTTATGTAAGCTAACCTCTTTCTTAATAAGCCTATCTGCTGCAGTGACTATTCAGAGCCTGGTCCTGATAGCAGTGGATCCTGATAGCAGTGGATCGGTTTGGAGCTGTGGTATTTCCACTCCGTTCACCACTTATCAGTTCTAAACGGTGCTTCTTCATGCTCATCACGTGGATCGTTACATTTGTCGTCGTCTCACCAAAATTCTTTGCCTTCTCAATTGCTGAATACCAAGGGCAGCTGATATGTGAATTGCATTGGAATGAAGTGATTGGAAAGTCCTCGTCCTATGCAAATTACTTCCTTGCACTAACTATTGTGTTTCTTTATCTCTCATTACCATACTGACCATACTTTACTTAATGATTGTTATCCAGCTTAATAGACAAAAGATTTCAATCAAGCAATCGGTCGACGCCGAGGAACAACGTACGAGAAGAAACAGAAACGTGCTAAAGATGGCCATTACTATCGTGGAAGGTTTTGTACAGTGCCGAGTACCCTATAGTGTAATGATACTACTATTCGATTTTGCATCAGACAACAGCTTGCCTCATTTTGGCATTTTACTCTTTTGATCTATAACCGGGTTTATGGCTGCCTCCAATGGTGCCATAGATCATTGTCTCTGTTTTATATTTAGTGGGAACTATCGTGAAAGTCTTAACTTAACTGTTTCGGATAATTAAAGGTTGCTGCAGTAGTCTTTGAAGTTTCCGAGTCATATAAAGCAAACGGAGATAGTACAACAGTTTAATTTAAAGACATTATATTCTCTTTAAACTTTAAATTGTAAATTAATAGATAATGCTATTTTTTATCCTGTGTGCATAAGCTCATGTCATAGCAATCAGTGCATTACATACCTTGATAAATAATATTTTTTTAACGAAAGAAATAATTAAGGAATAATTAAGGTAATCAAATTTAGAACGTTTTTTTATCTTGTCATTACAGTCCTCACGTTTTGAATGGAAAATAGATTAATGCGACATCAAATTTTGTCCTCTCTTTGTTTACTGGCTGCGTTAAGGATATTAGGTATACACAAATTTAACGTATATTTTTTTAACAAATGAAGAAACCGTCGGGTTGGTAACTCACAATAGGAAAGCAATTCCAATGTCCAAGCGCCCAAGCGCTAGAATGATCGTAGCGCTCGTACTTCAAGTTATATGGATTTTCGTAGAATCTATTTTCGAAAAAAAGAAAAAATTAAAGTTGTGCAGTGAAGCATATGAAAGCGCATTGTTATAGCCTTAATGTTCTTGAAGTTACGAGGAGGGGAGGGCAGTCTCAGGAACCCAAAGAAAAGCCCACTTAATACTATAAAAGCAAGATACTCAAACGGAACTGATTCAACAAAGGTTGGAAACTGAGATGTAAACTTTCATATTGTAATTTACACGTTACATTTTGAATAGGCTAATTACAACTGTCAAGTTGTGTAAACAGATGATTTTAAATTTCAGCACAGCTCATATTAATATAAAGTAACATTTGCCTTTTTCCCGCAATTCCATGTTTTTAATTCCATAATTACAGTTTTTTGCCCTTTTCCAGAACAGGGAGATGGGAATGCATTTGGCTGCGTCTTCAATTGCGTGATTTGTTGTTTACATTCAGATTTTTTTCATATTACTCCAATGCGCAAAATGGCTGGCAGCATTCATTATTAAAAAAAACACTCGGAATGTCCAAGCAAGCACCAGCAGACAAACCAGCGTGTACGTTGATTATCAAGCGAGATTCGATACGTAAAGCCAAGGAAGCTTTTTCAATCTCGAAAGCCAGAACACTTGAACCTTATGACATTAACACTGATCCCAGTAGAACGTTCTAGATATTTAGTTCATCTAATTGTTTCTACAGTCAGTCATTATGTTATTTGTTTTTCGTATTTTCCTTTATTGTCTAATGTTAACATGCCAATGTAAATTTTCTTCATTGTACCCGAAGACGGCTCGTTTGGATAGTCGAAATATAGCACTTATTTAAACTCCAAAAATTGACGTTGCATCGATTCTACTTCTACACTTAATTATTAACCCTATTTAAATCGGGCTTGTTTGGGTCAACTTCATAATATTTGGAGGGTTTATAGTACGTCACAAACTGTCTAAGCTATGACTCGGGATTTGCGTCATTTCTCATCACACCAAAATACTTCCAAATATATTTTAGAAAAAGTCACGAAGTTTTGTGGGTATTGGTTAAATGCTTTTAAAGTTATAAACGTTCAAAGTCTTCGCCGGCACTTCTCACTCTCTCCAACCAGATCTGAATATTGTTTAGGAATACCGAAGCGGCAAATAGTTCTGTAACTACATGCTTAGTGTCTTTTACTTTGAATGGAACTGAGGCTGGCCTTGACTACTGTTTTAATACAGCCCTTTTTGCAACTACTATGTAAATGAAAATATGTTGATGAAAACCTATTTGGCATACGAATAGCATGATTTACATATCAGAAGAAGGAAGCTGGGTTTGTATCAAAGTAAGGTCAACTCCTGCCTCATTTCTACTCTCGGGCCATGACAGTTTCGCATCACTGTTTCCCCATTTTGCAGAAAAAATAAACACCCGTGCGGGTGTTTAAAGAAGAACTGACTTAAAGTACTAACTATTCCTAAGAAAGAAAGAATTACTCGTTAACTACTGCAAAATGTTCGAGTGAGACTACATGGAAAATAATTCTAAAAAAATTGACAATGAAGTTTTGTAATTTCATAGCTTTGTGCAACTGGACACTTCTCTTACTTTACTTTCGTATTTTCTTTTAAAACTACAGGGGCACCCAACGAATCTGTTCCTCACTTTATCTGTTCCCCAGCGGAATTCTTGCTGGCTGGCAAAATATTCTGTGTATATATATTTTTTAATTACCATTTTTGCGCTGGCTGACTTGAGAAAGGAGTCGCAGGAACGAACCGTGCAGCTACCGTGCAGGCTAACTTGAACAGATCGAAAAGAGACTGGATCGAAGAAAATGTGAGAGGAGAGAGACTGCGACGAGTGGCTTTCAACCAGTTTAACCGGTTTCAACGATTCATTGTTCATTTTTATGTGGTCATTGCCCGGGATTAAATTGAGCTTGGATATTACTTTCGAATGCTTGCTTTATCTGTAATGAACATTTTTTAATAATAGCAGTATTTGATCGCATAAGAGTTGAAAAAACATGAGAAAGTGTTTGATTCGGCCGCTAACTCTTGGCGACTTTCTTTCTCTTTTGCCCCGGACTTTAGCTGGGACTTAACTGTAATAACATTCACCACTTGTCAGTTGTTTATTCTGGTTGCTTAACCCATTGATGACCGGGCAATTTTTCAATTTTAGGAATTCTGAAAAACAGTAAGCTTATTACGCGACCGGGCGACGCGAGTGAAGTTAGAACTACTAAAATCCAGGTCTTGTTTTGTTTACATAAATCGCTTTTCAACCTATTTAATGAATGAACAAAGACAAAAAAGTGGACAACAAAATCTTCCTTTGAAAAAATGTATTCAAATATCCGTTAGTTTATGTTTAAAAGCAAAACGCGTTCCATTAATTGGCGCATCGAGGAGCTGCCTGGAGCTGTCCCCTTGCAAGCAGAATTCAACGACTGAGCACATGGCGAAACTCAAAATGTCAACCCGACTGAATTTGAACACGTTTTATAAACATTTCCCTTGATATCAATATAAATTCCCATAATTCTGACCAGAATTAAAGTAATTTATTTTGTCTGTGAATGCAAAGCTAAAATTTATGCAAATTGCGAGTGACATGTAATTTGAGAACATACGTTGTACATTTCAGACTGACTTTTTCATCTTTGATACTGAGTATGCCCAGGATCCGTATGCCCAGCGCGTTCAATGGATTAAACCGATTATAAATAACAATCGTTAACAATCAATCAATTGATCGAAAATTTCTGGTTTTAATGGCATCGAATAAAAAATATATCACGCGTATGTAATGTCACACATACGTAATACCTTAGTCATGTGAAAACATTTAGCTTGTTTTGTAACTAGTACAGTTACTTGTAAAACTCAATGAAGTCTGCGATAGTCGGACGTAAAGGTAGGAGAAATTAAATCAGTTTTACAAACTTAAGTTCATAAAACTGCTGCTTACTATTTAGTGTTACAAAATTTATGATTTGAAACAACCCACCCCCACACCACCTCTAACATGGGACCTGAACTAGAGCTTTTTACAAAATTAATGTTTAAAATGTTATTAAACGCACTGATAAAAATGTGTCCTTATAATTGTTGTTTCTGTTTATTTCGGTAGACAGTGCAAAACACAGGGACTGTTTTTCAAAGGTACAGTAACCCGATTATAAAAAATCTATTTGATTGAAATTATATACAGTGGATCGCGTCTCAGATATCTCCAATGATTTAGTTGTTGTTGTTAATTAATCTTTCAGTGATCTTGGTATAATGGATTGATTTTACCTCTGCTTGTAGTCTTTACTAGGCTGTGAACAGGCTCTCTAGTGCCTGTGGGGTACAGAAAAGCCCCGTAATATTATATAGTGACTTTTAGAGTAAGGGTTTTAGATTTTGCAATTCAATGATTTCATTTGAAAAAGCACAAGTGAAAAATCGCAATAGAGGTGTCCAAATTAAAGTGGTAGAATTTATGTAATGAATTTATGTAATGAACAGTGTTCACTCAGCGTTTACTAATTCGGTACATTATTGTCACCAGCATACCACAGTAGCCAATCTATGACTGCCCAGTCTCCTTTCTTTTTTTATAGTGTGGTTTACTCAGGCTTGTGATGATGAAAATTATTTTTTGTTCATGCGACTCCTATCTGTTCTGGCAGGTTGAGTCAGTCTTATGCAATGAGTGTTAACTTTATTGGCTGTTGGTTCTTACTACTGCTTTCTCTTCCACCAGGTTGAGTCAGGCATGACAAGTATTCATTTGCTGTTTGTTTTTCCTACTCCTTCGTCTTCTGTAGGTTGAGTCAGGCTTGTGATGACGAGCATTCATTGGCTGTTCGTTCTTGCGACTCCTTTCCCTTCTGCAGGTTGAGTCAGGCTTGTGATGACGAGTATTCATTGGCTGTTCGTTCTTGCGACTCCTTTCTCTTCCGTAGGTTGAGTCAGGCTTGTGACGACGAGCATTCATTGGCTGTTCGTTCTTGCGACTCCTTTCTCTTCCGCAGGTTGAGTCAGGCTTGTGACGACGAGCTTTCATTGGCTGTTCGTTCTTGCGACTCCTTTCTCTTCCGTAGGTTGAGTCAGGCTTGCGACGACGAGCATTCATTGGCTGTTCGTTCTTGCGACTCCTTTCTCTTCCACAGGTTGAGTCAGGCTTGTGACGACGAGCTTTCATTGGCTGTTCGTTCTTGCGACTCCTTTCTCTTCCCCAGGTTGAGTCAGGCTTGTGACGACGAGCTTTCATTGGCTATTCGTTCTTGCGACTCCTTTCTCTTCCGAAGGTTGAGTCAGGCTTGTGACGACGAGCATTCATTGGCTGTTCGTTCTTGCGACTCCTTTCTCTTCCACAGGTTGAGTCAGGCTTGTGACGACGAGCTTTCATTGGCTGTTCGTTCTTGCGACTCCTTTCTCTTCCACAGGTTGAGTCAGGCTTGTGACGACGAGCTTTCATTGGCTGTTCGTTCTTGCGAATCCTTTCTCTTCCACAGGTTGAGTCAGGCTTGTGTCGACGAGCTTTCATTGGCTGTTCGTTCTTGCGACTCTTTTCTCTTCCACAGGTTGAGTCAGGCTTGTGACGACGAGCTTTCATTGGCTGTTCGTTCTTGCGAATCCTTTCTCTTCCACAGGTTGAGTCAGGCTTGTGACGACGAGCTTTCATTGGCTGTTCGTTCTTGCGACTCCTTTCTCTTCCGAAGGTTGAGTCAGGCTTGTGACGACGAGCATTCATTGGCTGTTCGTTCTTGCGACTCCTTTCTCTTCCACAGGTTGAGTCAGGCTTGTGACGACGAGCTTTCATTGGCTGTTCGTTCTTGCGACTCCTTTCTCTTCCACAGGTTGAGTCAGGCTTGTGACGACGAGCTTTCATTGGCTGTTCGTTCTTGCGACTCCTTTCTCTTCCGAAGGTTGAGTCAGGCTTGTGACGACGAGCATTCATTGGCTGTTCGTTCTTGCGACTCCTTTCTCTTCCGCAGGTTGAGTCAGGCTTGTGACGATGAGCTTTCATTGGCTGTTCGTACTTGCGACTCCTTTCTCTTCCGCAGGTTGAGTCAGGCTTGTGACGACGAGCATTCATTGGCTGTGCATTCTTGCTACTCCTTTCTCTTCCGCAGGTCGAGTCAGGCTTGTGATGACAAGCATTCATTGGCTGTTTGTTCTTGCGACACCTTTCTCTTCTACAGGTTGAGTTAGGCTCCTGACAGCAAGCATTCTTTCTTTGACTGTTCTGTTTGTCATTTTCCACTTCATGAATTTTTTCATTATTTTGTCTACAATGTGGCTTACATGTAATTCACAGGCAGATGGATTACCTGGCGTTCCGATTGTCCAGATATGGTAAATTGTAAATGGTAAATGGTGTGATGATAAATAGTTATCTTTTATGGATAGAAAGTCAAATAACTTCATTCACAATAAAAGAAAATATATTTAATTCAGTCCATATGACCATTTTTAATGTACCAATTAAATCACAGTATTAAAAAAAAAAACAAGATAAATGTCATTTTATTTGCAAATTCAGTCAACTTTCATAATATGTCGTCAGTGGATCTGTTCCTCAAGGGAAAATATATCCTTGCATTTTTATACTGAAAAGCGTATGTAGACCTTAAATAATATCACACAAGTTTTAAAGTATTTAAAGTATTTGTAATTTAAACATACTGTGCATTGTGTTGTGCGTTGAGATAAATGCAGCAAGAAACCTCTTCCATGATGAATCTCTAACTTGGTCATACAAGGAAACATCTTTTTTAGGAGGAAATTCCTTTTGGAGCTAATTCAAGATGGACGCCAGCAGTCAACAGTCTGAACATCTGAAGGTTTGTTTCAGGGTGACTACTCAACCAAAAGCATGTTTCGGGATTTCCTTGTTTGGAATCATTCATTTTCAGGGATAACACTAGAATTTTTTGCCCTGACATCTGGGATCCAAAAGACTTTGTTGTTTGGGGTCCTAGGAGTTTTGTAGGGGTCCCATAAAAGACCCCCCCCCCCCCCCCCCCCCCAAGAAGATAAAAAGCCATGATATTACCCACTCTTTTAATGTTTTGTACTTTTAGTTTAGAGTAAGCATTCACCTATTGCGTTTATGTTTGTTTTTCTGCAGGTTGTGTGTAACAAGATCACCAAAGCAAGGAGCAAGCATTTTTCTACACTAAAAGCAGACCCTTTTTCTGGTCGAGGATAGTCGAGTGGTCAAAAACATGAGCAAATGCAAAATTTGCCTGCTGAATGGGTGCATCCTCATATGTTCCTCTCGCTTGACTATTCCAGAGCAGAAAGAGGGACTGTTGAAAGTCTGAGCCGGTTATTTAAACAAAGTTTAGACAGTGTTAAGCAAAACCGCGGTGTAAACCAATTTCAATCTGGCGAACCCTAATATTTAAAAGTGATTTACTATAAACAGTGTCTAGAAGGTATTTAGCACTGACTAGAAAAACATTTATTTCCTTGAAATAACCCTGGAGGCCTGTTTAAGTTAGACTTTGTTTAAATAGCCGACCCTAAGGGCCAGTTATTTAAACAATGTTTAACATAGACCCCGGTTTAAGAAAATTAATGGACCTCCCTATCTGTTTATAAGTTGGTTATTTTAAGGAGATAAATGTTCTTCTAGTCTGTGCTTTATGCCTTCTTAACATTGTTTACAGTGAATAGCGTTTAAATATAAGGGTTGGACAGATTGAAATTGGTTTAGACCGCAGTTTTGTTAAACACCGTCTAAACTTCGTTTAAATAACCGGCCCGTTTTGTTTGTGTAGAATAACAGAATTTGAAAAACATTGTTTGGGATAAAGACCTGTTGCTTCACCTATTGAATTGTTGATTCATCACCAAGTCCTGTTGCCAACATACATGGTTTCTATAAATTTCTTACAGTTCTAGGTGAGGGAATTCATTAAAAGGTCAACGTAATTTCTCTTTGCTGATCACTTTTGCAATAATTCTCATGACCTTTCCTCTTGATTATGTATGGATTTTGTGATTTTTGGTCACTTTGGGGTTTAAGGGTTCAGTTTCATAGTAACAAATCGAACTCTTTCACTCCCAGAGTTAATTATGGAGACATGAAGTGTAGTTCTAACTTTTGAGTCTGTTGTGGATGAAATCCTATGGTGTGACCATTCAAATGAAACCTCTTCAGTAGAACTTTTGCATTGAACCATATTGAAATTTGGGAATTTTCTTGAATGTTCTTGGGAGTTAAAGAGTTAAGCAGTACTAAGAGACACCCGAACAGGTTTAAGTTAGAGATGGCAGTACATGTACGAAGCAATAAACAACAAAATCAAATAAACACAAGCTGAAGCCTCAAATAGTTTTCCATTGATGTTTCATTAGTTCTCGGTCCCTCTTTCTGATCAGGGATAGTCGAATGGGCAAAAACGTGAGCAGATGCAAAATGTTCCTCTCGCTTGACTATCCCTGAGCAGAAAGAGGGACTGCTTCTAGTCCTAAGTGTTTCTTTGGAATAACAGGATTTGTAAAACATTTGGTATAAAGACCTGTTGCTTCACCTATTGAATTGTTGATTCATCACCAAGTCCCGATGCTAACATACAAATTCTCCTTACTGTGTGATTTACAATTCTTTCAAATCTAGATGAGAGAATTCATTAAAAGGTCAAAGTAAATTCTCTTTGCTGATTACTGCATTAATTCTCGTGACCTTTTCTCGATTATGGATGAATTTTGTGAGAAGTTTGATGTTGGTCACTTTGGGGCTTAAAAGGGTTCAGCATTGTAGTAACAAATTTAAACAATACTTAGAGACGCCCGAACAGGTTTACGTTCGAGACAGCACTACATGAACGAAACAATAAACAAAAAAGCTTCAAATAGTTTTGCATTAATGTTTCATTAGTTCCCAAGCCCCTTTTGGTAACTTTATTCATTTTTTTAATTGCTGGCTGGGAAACAGACATTTTTTATCCAGCTGGCTGGGAATTTCCCTATGTTTTATGCTGGGAAAAAGGAACAGATATATTTTTCCCAGCAACTTAGAACAACACCTGGAAATGCTTTTATATCATTTATTTTAATTTATTTGAGTAAAATAATGCATTTTACCAAAGATTGTTCGTTGGGTGCCCCTGAAACTACCGTGAACGGAAAAGTATATTTCGTTATTTCGGAAACAAGTATTTATCATTGACGAGAGGAATATTGTTACAATTGTAAGAAAAATTTCGAAAATAATGAAGAACAAATTTCTGTACGCCGGACTGTAATTATATCCTGGAACTATGGTGACGTGTCCGAAAATATGGCGCAAAATAATACTTTTAATAACAGGGGAACTAAACAGAATATCTTCGATTTACAAATATGGCAGCCCTTCATCTGCATTTTATTCAAACCGGCTTCAATTAATTTTTTAAAGTACAGATAACTGAAATCCATTTAATATTGAACCTATTGAGACATGCCGTATTTTTAAGTTCTGGGATTTAGGGGATGGTGGAGGGTAAACCGGTCCTCCCCTCCCCCTCCCCTCCCCCCTCTCCCCTCCCCCCTCTCCTCTCCCCCCTCCCCTCTCCCCCCCCCCCCCCCCCCCCCTCGGTGACTTCAAGAATATTAAAGCTATAGACCCTATTCACAAATGGCGGCCGATTTATTACTCTTTTATATTCATGCTAATCAGCCCAACTAGCAGCTTCGTTAGCATGTGCAAAATTCAAAATAATTTTTGCTCTAAAATGAGGCTAGTTGGGCTGATTAGCATGAATATAAAAGAATAATAAATCGGCCGCCATTTGTGAATAGGGTCTATTGTTATAAAACTTGGAGGGTTTATCGTACGTTCAAAATTATGTAAGTTAACCCCATTCGGCCTGGGCTTTTTTTGATTTCCTGAGCCTGGTGGGGGGGGGGGCCCTTCGTAACTTCAAGAACATTAAGGCTATGACAATAAAACCTAGAGGGTACATAGTACGTCCAAAACTGTCTCCCTTGCGGTCCACACAATGGAACGATGACCTCATATGACGTAGTTATTAGGTAATTAGTTATACGGCCGCCATCTTGGATCCGCCATCTTGGATTTCTGAAATTCTTTAAAACCTCTTAAAAACCGTCCAAATTGACGCAAAATTAATCAAAACCAATAAATAAACGCTAAATGACGTAAAAATACAAAAGTCATACCAATAAACATTGTTTTTCTTCATTCAAAGGTATAAATATGCAAATTTGAAAAAACATTGCTGTCAAAATCTTGTTGCCATGGAAACATCAAGTCACGTGATCAAAAAATTGTCATACGAAATTGTTGCCAGATCAATTTTAGGAAAAGTCAGAAAGTTTTACGGCGTTTTAATACATATTAAAGAAGTTATGAATGTTGAAAGTTAGCGCGGGCACTTTGTGCCCCCCCCCCCCCCCCCCTCCAGGCCGAATAGGGTTAAGGTAGGTCAATCAATCAAGTCACCTGACTCATAGTTAATAGAACAAACTGGTTATGAAGCTCGATAAATTTAAAAAAGAGTGTACAAAGCTGCTTTGTTTTATGTTGAACGAACCGTGACCCTGCACATTGTTTTGTTTAACGTGTGAGCCCAAATGTTTCTACTGGTCAGTTGCTCATATGCATTTCAAAACCTTTTGTGTTTTGTGCAGGGTCAAGGCAAACAAACAAAAGAAATGGAGAACAAAAACATATAACAAAGGACAGACTGAGTTTCATAACCAGTTTATTCTATTAACTATGCCTGACTTGAACACGTTATATTACGCAGGAATTGCGCCATGTGAGTTAATACTGCAATTTCAGGCCTCTTTAAATGTTCATAACTTGTTGTCAATGTTTTGTAAAGCGCAGACAACAAAAAAGGACATCTGCTACATAAGAGTGTATACGTTTAATACGCTTAAAATTGCATGTCACAATTTGATATTTTGGGGATATTGTTTGGCTAATTAGTTTTCGAATCCTTTGTGCGCATGGCGACTCTCATAAACATTAATTCGAAGAAGAATGATTTGAGATTATAACAGAGCTATCAGTAAAACAGCGTGCCAGCAAGCATGAACACAACGGTGAATAGATCGAGCTGCAACATTCTGTTGAGCCCCACAGGAGATAAAATTGGGAAAACGTTTGCTTACTGCCTCATCCTTGTTATTTCGATGGTCGGGAATATCCTCATCACGATAATTGTATACAAGTCGCAAACCATGTGGAAACCAATCAATTTCTTTATCGTTAACATGGCCATGTCTGACCTGTTGTTTCCAATATTCATGTTCCCATTAATTCTGGCAGAGTTATACGTGGACACGTGGCTTATCAGTGGTCCCCTTGGCCAGGTCTGGTGTAAGTTGGTATACTTTTTTATAAACATATCATCCCTTGTGTCTATTCAGAGTCTGGTTCTAATAGCAGTGGATCGATTTGGAGCTGTGGTATTTCCTTTCCGTCCCCCACTCTTCACTTTAAAGCTGTGCTCCTTCTTAATTCTCGCAACGTGGATAATTGCGATGGCATTTATTTCGCCATATTTATTCGCCTTCAAACTTGTTAAATACAAAGAAAAACTGGTGTGTGCATGGCGGTGGAATGAAGCCTTTGGAGAGTCCTTGTCCGATGCTAATTACTTTCTAGCATCCTATGTTGTATTCCTTTATATCCCTATCGCTTCCCTGGTCATACTCTACTCCATCATTCTGTTCAAGCTGAGGACACAAATACTACCAGGCGCACAACCATCGATAAGGGTTGGGGAGCAACGCGCGAGAAGAAACAGGAACGTGCTAAAGATGGCCATTGCTATCGTGTTAGGCTTTACGTTGTGCTGGCTCCCTTTAAGTATCATCAAATTATTATTTGACTTCGCCTGGGACAGACGTATGCCATGTGGTATTTTTCTCTATTGGAATATCGCCTGGTTTTTGACTGCCTCGAACAGTGCTTTAAACCCTTGTATCTGTTTTGTTTTCAGTGGTAGCTATCGCCAAGGTGTTAAGCGAATCCTAAAATGTTTCGGAGCATTGTAACATTCAACACTTATTACAAGCACATTATTATTGGGGACCATGAACGTTTTCATTTAGGGTAACTTTGAATTTATAACATGCAGAAAGAATATTTAACCTAAGTTATTGTTCAATGCAGTGTAAAGCAAAAGCTAAACTACCAAACGGAACTGGAATTTACATGACTAAGTAATTGTAAACATTTCATTGGCAATTGTTAGTTTAAAAAACTAATTTCATCTGTCAGGTTCTCTAAACATAAATTTAATTTCTCTGACAGTTTCCCTAAGATATTATTTGCCATTAAGACATCGGGTGGCCTACATACAAAAAATTGATAATATTTGTTTTTCACGAGCAATGAAAGCTAAACTATCATTGTTTTCTGTTTTGTGGCATGAAGTGCCAAAGTGTGTCTTTCGTCTTGTTCTCCGGTCAACAGCCGCAAGGCGTCTGGAATAATAAATCTTTCAATATACAGTTTCTTTATTCGCAATGAAAATTCGCAATTAATACTGTCGATTCCATCTTCTCCCAACTTCAAATCCAACGGATGTTAATCTTTGGCATAGAACAAATCACCTGGCCAAAAGCATCTCGGCTATCAAAACGTGTCTAAACTTATTTCATTTTTCCTCTTTTTCTTTTTCAGTATGGCTTTATTCTCGAATTAGTTACATTGTGCCAAAGAGTTTACCAGAAAAGCAAATGTCTAAGTTTGAAATACAATAGTGCTAGTTCAGGTTTTAGAAAATTACCGGAAATACTAGGCATCTTATTAAAATGTAAATGTTTTAAAAATTTCACTGGTTTTGTTTTCCTTTTGAGATCAAGTTTATTTGTTAGAGTCAATATAACCGGAGTCGCAGTCATAAACTCTCAAAAATCATTTCCTTGTCCTATATAATGTCGTGTTCATTAGCTAATGACTGAGCGTAAAACAATATATTATATAATTTAAGTTGTTAATTTTCCGAGGACAAGTCGCAAAAAGGCACATGATCTTACATGAAGCACTGGATGCGCATTTGTCGAAGGTCTCCCGGACGAGAATGAGTGCCGCGTGATAAGCGGCACGCGAAGGAAAAATATTATTGAGTGGAAGCTATTTATGGCCTTTGCTTCAGTTATGCGTACTTCGGATTCAGTTCATTGTTTCTGTGTAGCCTTCGCTAAGTGTCTTAAAACCTTTCCTTCTCTTTTAAAACAAGAAGCAGTTTTATTTTATGTTTTCTAGGATACATTCCCGGGGGGAGGGGAGGGGGGGGGGGTACTTGACCAATATTTAGGTATAGGGGTGCCGCTGAGGGTCTGAGAACCTGACCCTGTTTAGGACAAAAAAAAACGAAAATATCTACCCTGTGTAGGACAACATCCTCTATTTTAGGACACGGCTTGTGCGTGGTTACTGATCTAAGCTTTAAAAAATGGTAGACGGATCCTTTGAAAAGAAAACGACTTCGCCTTCGCATGAATATCATATATTAGTAAATTTTTACCTCTCGATAATGATTTTCTAGATTTCTGATTGGTCCCACCGCTACCGATCTGAGTCGTTATTGGTTAATTTGCCCAAATATGGAAAAATGATGACGAATTAGGGCGTGGTCGCACTACAGTCAAAAACAAAAATTAGCCCGTGCAAAATGAAATAAAAACAAAAACATTCCACAAAAACCGTGTCCACCGGTGCGGTTTCTTTTGTTTTCCTCGATTTTTGCACGGGCGGATTTTTGTTTTTGACTGTAGTGCGACCAGGCCCTTACGCGAAAAAAAATTGTTTTCCTCGTCGCGGAAAAAAATGGCACGTGCAGGTGGCACGTGAACGTGGCACGTGCACGTGGTGGGCAAATCTTTCCTCGTCCGCAGTATAATTTATACAATTGTTATGTTCAAATCCATAACCATTTCTGCCAGTCTGATTAAGACTTATTTTTGAAGGAAACTTTGACATTCTTCTCGATCTTATTTTGAAGGAAACTACTTTTGAAAGAAACATTCTTCTCGATCTCGCCGCCTGCTTATAACATTTACTCGCTTTCGATTTGTGAAGCGGTCATGTGACACTTGTTCACTGACGTGACAGTCATGTATTTTTTTGGAGCAGAAATATTTTTTTTCCAATTTCCGGTTATTTGAGTGTTTGAAAATTTACTAAAACAGTTATTCATCTCGGCCTCGCCGAATATGAGCTGATATATAACCAACTCGGCGCGGCGCCTCGTTGGTTATGTATATCAGCTCATATTCGGCTCGTCCTCGATGAATAACTGTTAAGTATCAATCACGACAAGGGAAGTCACCACAAGCGCTAAGTTAACCCTATTCAGCCTGGGCTTTTTTTGAGTTCCTGAGCCTGGGGGGTAATTAGGTATACGGCCGCCATCTTGGATCCGCCATCTTGGATTTCTGAATTTTTTTAAAACCTCTTAAAAACCGTCCAAATTGACGCAAAATTAATCAAAACCAATAAATAAACGCTAAATGACGTAAAAATACAAAAGTTATACCAATGAACATTGTTTTTCCCAGGCCGAATAGGGTTAAATGGAACCATACCCTGTTAAGGACAGATTCAGACCCTGTTTAAGACAGACTCACGTTAAATTGGACAAAAGTGCCAAAAACCATACCCTGTCCAGCGGCACGTCCCCGTACAGGTCATATAAGGGAGTACCCCCTCCCCCCGGGATACATTTAAACTCATATTCGTTAAAATGTACGTTAATGCCAAGCTTGCATCAACTTCAGAGAAACCCGAACAGGTAGTAGCATTGTTTCAAAAACCATCTATAGTTTCGTTAATTTTCGTAACAAGCCGAATCGCTCAGTCTTTATGAAAGGATTATGACAAGACAAATGAACAGACAGCGCCAAGCTTTCTATCTCGTAAATTCCTATTCCTGTAGAACTGGCGGTTTTAGTAGTTGCAAATAAGGGCACGCGTGACGTTTAACAAAGTCACAGTTCAATGACAGGCGAAAGGTTAAACCTCTGGCACTTTTCCACAAATATAATTGCTTTCATTCAAATTCTAAATGATGTCTTTTAGCCGGACAGTCAAGAGTTTCTCAGCAGCTCACCTAGACAGCGATGAGTTTTTTTCAAGTAGGGAATGGAAAGAAGATGCGCAGATTAATGATCTTTTAGCCACTGTAATCCGTGGATGTGAACCGATATTTGCGTCTTTACTCCGGGCCTGTGTTGTTTGTCAATGTCCAGTGGTGGATCTTGGGAAGGGGATTGGGGTGTCCGGGACTCCCCTTATCTTGCAAAAAAGAGATAAGACAGTATTAAAAGCTTGGATCGTTTTGTTATAATTATCATAACCCATACTTCCTTTCGGTCTTGTTGCTCGCATTTCAGCCTTTTTCGACGTCGCTGTATGATAATGACCCTCTTCATCAGATCGGGAAGCTCTCGCTTGTCCCAGGAGATCAACAAGTTATCGCACCTTCTTTATACGGCTGTCTCTTCCTGGCGCCTAAAAAATGGAGGACATACGTGTGGTGATATATATGTATGAATTCTCGGAACAAATTGTAAACGAGTATTTCCAGATGGAAAATCCAAGTTGCTTAAAAATCTTGCTTTTGCGAGATTTTATGACAAATATCGACTCAAAGGATACATTCCTTTCGGTTGCTGTTCGCCATTGTTCAAAAAGCTGGTTTCTTCGTTTTATTTGAAAGAGAACTTGTTATCGGTCCAAAGCCTCTAGCCTATCGGTGTGCATGTTGTAACCATGGGCCATACCTTAGAACCATGATTCTTCCCCCAGGTGCACCAAAACATACTCAGGAATTTATCTGGCAACAATTTGATATGACAATTTTTTGATCACGTGACTTGATGTTTCCATAGAAACAAGATTTTGACAGCCATATTTTTTTGAAATTTGCATTTTTGTACCTTTAAATGAAGAAAAACAATGTTTATTGGTATAACTTTTATATGTTTACGTCATTTAACGTTTATTTATTGGTCTTGATTAATTTTGAGTCAATTTGGACGGTTTTGTAAGAGGTTTTAAAAAAATTTAGAAATCCAAGATGACGGATCCAAGATGGCGGCCGTTTAACTAATTACCTAATAACTACGTCATATAAAGTCATCGTTCCAATGTGCGGAGACAAAGGAGACAGTTTTGGACGTACTATGTACCGTCTAGGTTTCATTGTCATAACGCCTTGATGTTCTTGACCCAAGGCTCAGGAACTCAAAAAAAGCCCAGACTGAATAGGGTTAATAAATTGAATTGACGAAATTGACCTGACAAAAACATAAGCTCACTTGAAATGCATAGGCGGATCCAGGAATTTTTTAATGGAGGGTGGCTACGGGTATATGTCTAAGTCTATACTGAATTCGTTTTAATTGTTGCAATTAAAAAGGAAACTGTTAAAACCGACGGTCTAAATGGGAGGTGGCTAGCCACCTAATCCACCCCCTCCCCCCTGTATCCGCCCCTGAGATGGGTTCCTAGACGTCGTTTGCAGTTTCTTGAAAAGAACTGGTCCTCGCACGGAGCTATAGTAGTATAATTATGAACAACGACGAAATTCACATGCAGTTTACATTTTTTAAAAGAACTCTACGAGTAGTGAGGCAGGTATTTAAACGTAAATAAGAAATTATAAGAATTCGAAGTATAGCCAGTCTCTACAATCGAAGATCAGACAATGTACAACTGCTTAAAAGGGCAGCAAACGGCTTGAAATATGTGCGATTTTGAAACATGTTTTAAATCCTAGAACACTACGTTTTAAATCCTACGACACCGTACTCAGGTAAATTAAGGCAAGGGCCTCTAACTATTTCACTCAAAAAAGTGAGGGGGTGGTCTCTCTTCTGAGGATTTGGCCATGAGAACTCAAATCTTTGGTAGACTAAAGATTTTGCAAGTTTGGACATTTTAGCACGCAGATTATATACAAATTAGGTCACGTGACCTGTCAGTGTTATTTTTAGGTCAAGAATGTTTCAAGCAAAATGGCAACACTTTTCACCAATACCTGGAGGCTGCCAGAAGTTTTATGATTTTAAGGCTATTATGTACTTCATTTCTGCGCTTGGCCTTTTTAAGATTAGTTAAAAAAAAATACAGGAAAAATAATAAATTACTATTACGGGGAAATAATCAACAAATAAATAAATAATCAACAAAGGCCAAACGCAGATTTTTTGTTGTTGTTCTTGGGACTTACCTGGTAGCAATGACATTTGATTATGATCGGTATAAACTGTTGCCATCTTTGCTCAAAGTTTTTTCTGGATTTTGTGGCCGTATTAAGTCACGTGACCTAATTTGCATATGTTATTCTTGACAAAAGGACCACATTTGCTAACTATTTACTCTTTTAAAGTATTGAGTTCTCATGACTAAAGCCTCTTGAGATAGACCACCCCCGTAGCTTTTGGGCGTTAAAACTAAAGGCACTTGCCTTAATTTACCTGAGTAGCCGGAAAAAACAATACCGAGACGCAATAGAGAAAAAATGGATTGCGAAACGCTGTAAATATTCTCATGTTGAGTGAATTTCCATTTAACTGAAATGTCAACCTATGACAAATGTTATCTTAAACAAAACCTCCATTTGAAGTTAAAGGACCCTGGTCAGCCGCACCTTTGTTTTTGTTTACATACGGGAGTTTCAGTATTATATTACACGTGGCGCGTGACCAAACGTTGTGAAAGGTCAGAGGTAAGATATTAAAAATAGCGTTATAAAAGGTGACAGGCCTAGCACAAATCCTGCTCTTCGCAAAAAAGCATTTTAGGCCGGCTTTAGAATAAGTTACCTTAAGAACGTTCCTGAGAGATTTTTTCCTTTTACATCACAATTGAGATATAACAGGCCTGTTGTTCTCTTTGATCTTAGTAATAAGTCTCTTATACTGACAGGAAATATTTACGCTTTCCAGAGCCGTTAATAATATATTTAGTTATGCCGTCGTTCGTTTGCTAGCTCTGGTCATAACAATATAGTTTCTTTAGCGCATAGTTTGCAAGATCAGTAGTAGTAGCTGAATGCTAGGAACACTGAGTTAATTTCTCAGTCTGTGATTTTGTGCCGTGGGAGCGCAAGTCTGCGGTTAGCATGGCTTCCGAGGTGGTGTTTCTTCATCACAGCTGAAAGAGTCTAAGATTCATAGAATAATGGCATATTACAATTGTTTTCAACTCCTCAGAGTTTATTCTGCGTTTAAGTTGCGTGTCTCGGGATTAGGCTGTACTTTCGTTGTTACACGTATGGCGTTATTGCATCCAGCATGAAATCAGTTTGTGAAATATTTGAATCTCCGGCATGTTTGCTGTTTCATATAAATTCTCACGGCCAGAAGCAAGTGATTACGTTTTTACATTATTAAACAACAACATTTTGCTATGGATTAGCTATGGATTAGCCGTACGATTCCAACCTCACTTTTGCTTGCTTTCCAAAGGTCGAAAGTCGAATATGCGAAGAATAGTTTTTAATTCTTTTCATTTCCTGGCGAATTCGGCCATCCACGCTTGGGAAACCGTGAGGCCATAAGACCATTGACTTTGGATGTCAAAACTTTGTCCACCGGTAGCACAAAACTACGAAAAAATCGTTCAAACCGATAGACTAATAATTCAAAAAAGCTACGATAACAGTTACAGACTTCCAATTACACAACTTGGGACGATGCAGTAAGATTCTGATTCACTATGCAATGTTCCGTAATTTCGATGACATCGAAAATGGCGGATTTCACCGTTTGAGCGCGCAGTGCATTTTGGTTGACTAAGGTCCTTGGCGGCTCGAAATAGTTTTTTTGGCGCGCGCAGATTGGGTTCTAATTTACCCGCGGGACTTTTAAAAATTTGAGTCAAGAAAAAAGATAAACAAACATGGCCGCAGCACTCCTGTCGCGATTTTTTTTGCGCCGGCCTGGTAGACTGTTTTTTTCGCGTGTATGCAAGCTAGGTTCACCATCTTTCTCTTTACTGGTAATGTGTTTTACCGAGAAAAAAAGCAAGGCGTAAAAGTTCTCAAGAATGCAGTGAAGAATGGTTTTGCGATAGACAACTCAGCCCCGCATCGACGCAATTTTCCTCTGAATACGAGGGAATTTATTTTCGGCTATTTTTAGGGGCAGAGTATGTTTTTAATCTAGCCTCTAAGAGTAATACAAAATGTGTTGGGAAAGACAGTTCGTATTCTAATAAGGGCAAACAGCAACAGATCGTGTGCGCGACGACGAAGTGCCCACCCACCGTCTGCGTGACTTTTGCGGTCGATTCTCGTGATCAAGTAAATAAGAGATTCAAATAAAAGTTATTCAGCTACGAACCACTAGAGGAAAAAAAGCAAACAGGAAGCTGACATTGCATGGCTTTTAATGAAGTAGCAAATCAGAAGTACTCAAAAGAGAAAATTTAATCTTCGATCTGCCGTTCAAGAAACGACACAACAACACAGCTACAGTGATTATCAATTTGTAGTTTTTGACACGGAGACATCTTCTTTAGGTAAAAAGGCAGAAATTTGTCAAGTTATATTTGATTTATTATTATTATTATTATTATTATTATTATTATTATCAAATAGCAGCTATAACTAAACAAGGACAAACTTACAATCACTATGTGCTACCAAAATGCAATGTCAGCTACTACGCTTCTCGGTTTTAAACAAACTGTCAGTGAAATCGTTAAATGGCCAGAAAACTTTGCTCAAAGAAAACGTTCCAGTGCAATCTGTTCATCTTAGCGGATGCATTCAAAATTTTATCACTTTTCTCTCCAGTAATGCTAGTGCAAATTGCCAAAACGTTTTGATCAGACATAAGTTTTTTGTTTTTGACCGGCTCTCACATTGATACGCTGTGCTAGGCATGAGTTCAAAGAAACACTTTCATCCATAAAAAATATATTCTCCGACAGTCTTCGCCTTGTCAAAAACACTCACAAAAAGTGGACACGAGTCGCTCAATCCGGGAGGAAAGACCTGTAGATGCAATCTTCCATCGGTTTTCAAATCTCTTTTTAATGAAGCACTTTTTTAGAACATGATGCTTTGGAAGATGTCTGTGCTCTCCATCGCGTATTATTTCAATCCCTGTTGATGTTGACAGTCGAAGACATTGTAAACAAAAGCAATGTAAAACCCGCCTCCTTCGCTTTCGAAGACATGGTATTTTTAGACGAACGCTTCCAGCGTGCGCAATTTCAGGGATAACATCTTTTCAGAGAGTAATAATGGGCTGGTAAAGCAAAGCCTCATACAAAAAATTGCAGAAAGCTGCCTGTCCTACCAGGACTTACAGCATATTTAGAGAAGCTTTGGTCGCAATTTTGAGCAGAGCGCCGACAGCAGCGACTACATCCACACCACGAGAAACAAAGCATCCAGCGATTTTAGGCAGTATTATTAATCATTTCGAAGGCAAATGATATACCAGCCATTACTAGACACGATACATCCAAAATATAACAGTTTCTAGCTCGCAAAAAGCTGCACAGCGCGAAAGAGATTTGTCTATAAATGAATGAACAAGAAAAACATCTGCAAATCGACCGCAAAATCCGCGTAGTGTGATAATTGCTGCGCATGCGTAATTGTCGATCTTGTCGTGTCAAATTTTTAAGAAATTTGAAACCTTCGAAGTCTATACTTCCACTTCCGCTCAGTAATTTTTTTTTTCATTTTTTGCATGTTGACTTCGTTCTTTCCAAAGTGCGTTTTACGCGATTTAGAAAAAAATCTATCAACAGAAACAAAAACAAAAATTACCAACGAATTCTAAAAAAAAGTGTTTTTTCTTTAAAATTTCTGACATATTTTTTTTAAAGTTGCTACTCGGATAGAACACAGGGGTCAAAGGCCGTATGCAAAATTTAAACAGAATTCACCGTGGAATTTTAAAGAAAATTGAAGATATGTCTGTTTTGAGGCCCTACATGTACTTAAAAGCCAAATGGTGTTGCCATGGCAACGCCAACCTCGATACATGTATGGCAAATTAATACTGTAACATTATCTTGATTTCGGGGTAAAATGTAATGACGATCCGCAAAGTATGACTCTAATTGTTTTGCCTCCAAATATACTATACAGGAAAACCAAAATACTATTTCGAGCCACCTTAAATGAAGCTAGATACAAATTCAAGGGATAAAGTCCTTTTAGTTTATTAAGCCGGCAATGTGAAACATGAAGTGAAGATCGATCATGATCAAGTTGGTTGCATGATGCTAGGATCGAACGACGCCATCCGACATCTATTCAATGTCACTTTTTGGGAGGTTTTTCTTTGGCTACGGTGTGGTAGGATTCGAAACGTAGTCAACTAGTTTTAAAATCGCACGACATTTTTCATGCAGTTTGCGACACTCCTTAGCGAGTTCTACATTGTGAATGTAGACAGCCTAACTTTTGACCTCATCTGACCCCACAAAAAGTGAAAATCGCGGCTTAGTAAGCCAGAAATAAATAAAGCTCGACTGCGATTTCAGACCGCTTGGTTGACAGTTGGCATTTCTTACGATTTACCTCAACGAGGATGCAGTAAAAAGGTTTAAAAATGTTGCATGTTGCGGTCTAGCTACGTAGGTTCCGCCGAATTAAGTGTTTTCACTCAAATCGTTTCAAAATCAAAATTCAGAAGCAGTAAAAAGCAGAAATTGTTTATAGAAATGCAGAGAGTTTAAAACTACACATCTGGGCCAAATAGTGAAGCGCAAGAGCATTTCGTTCAAGAGTTATAGGCGAACATGTATGTGACATTTTTAGTGAGAAATCTATGAAGCGGCCAATCTTGGTGCCCCACGTAGCGGCACCATCATGGCGGCCAAGTCTTAATTACACCTAAAATCTCATCACAAAACATTGGATCCACTAATTACAGCGATAGTCAAGAAACATATTTTGATCTCTGGAAGGCACGGACATTTTAGAACATTGTCAATAGGAAGTTTGATTTTGAGTCAACTTCCCTCTTTAACCAAAAATATCGAGACCGATTTGAGTGCGAGGACTTTCTGCTCCACCCACCTCCCACGCGAAATAGGATTTATGTTTTTTTTTTTTTGGTTCTTGAATAACTTTAGTTAGAAAAAGACCAGTATAGATTGACGCCTCAACCAGCGTTAAGAAGCCTGCACCTAAGAAACGATCGACGATTCCCCGCTAAAATAAAAAAACAGAATCGGCCGATTTTTTGCTGATCAGTGAAAGTTGCTTTCTTTTGTTTTAGTTTTACTTTTTTTCCTGATTAATCGACTCGCGAAGTTGTGTCGTATGATGGCACCAAAATACAGCGTAAAAGAAACCCTTCAGGAAAGAGGTTCAGAATTTTTGTATCGCAAAGGATAATTATGTAATATGATTCGATAATCATCGAAAAATAGTAACATTAAAGTGAATTAATGCAGAATAAATATCTAAATATACCAAACTAAATTAAATATAGCATTAGGGTCGATTTTAAAAATAATATTTCTCAAACGTTCAACAAGATATAAGACAATCACTATTAAATAAAAAAAATGTAAGGATGGATCTTACGTCTCTGACAATAAAAACGTGTTGCAGCCAAGGTTTATTGACTGTACTTTGGCGAAATACGTTTGTGTTGTCGAGAAGGCTGTCGATGGCGTCGCAAATGCCACATAAAAATTTGTTAAGAACTCACCGACTACCGTAAATAGGAAAACATAGTATTAAAAGAACACAGTGGACGAAAAATACGAAAAAGGTGAACATTGTCCCGAGTTTACCATCCGCTGTTTTTGCCTTTATAGGAGAGATATTTTCGCAACGTGGTCGCGTGACAGCATTCATGTTTCCAAACTGAAGCGGAATCTAAACGTTTCAGGCCAAAAGGGGCAAAATTAAGCATCAGAATAACTTCTCTACGGCCAGAATATTTGAAATAAAAAGATGTAATGGAACTTTGAACAAAAATTCAAATGGCGAATTAAACTCAAATTTGCCTCCGTTGTGTGGAAGGACTGACTGACTGAAGGAGTAATATATATATATATATATATATATATGTATACATAATTGTATATATATATATATATATATATATATATATAGGCTGAATCTAACAGCGTCGCTCTCTGAACAGAAAGCTGCTGATAAGCTTAACTAAGGTGAAAGATCGGAACCACAAGAATTAAGATTGACGACCGGGCTATTTAGAACGTACAAAAGTTCACAAAAACATCTTTTTCTCCGTCTAGAATAACTAGTACGACTATTTGCCGAATAAAATACACTTGTTGCTTGTCAAAAATTGCCCGAGAAACTGATTTGGAAATCAAAATTGCAAAAAATACACAAACATATTATTTGCATAAGGCGACGCTAGTGAAGATAGAACTATAAAATCCAAGTCTTGGTTTGTTTGCATTAAATCGCTTTTCAATCTATGTAATGAATTAAGAGACATAAAAATGGACAACACAATCTTCTTTCGAAAATTTTTTATTCAAATCTCCATAAGTTTATGTTTAAAAGCAAAACGCGTACCATTTATTGCGCATCGAGTTCGAGCTGTCTTCGGCAGATGAAATTCAAGAAATCGATACAATTGAATTTAAGCACGTTTTAAAAACAATTCTCCAAAACTAACAAGAGCAATGCCACATAAAAATTCTAATTCTAATTCTAGTTTTAATCTGTTTTATGTAATCTGTTTTACCTTAAGTCCCTCGCTTGCTTGGAAATTCTATAAATCTCCTCTTCTTTGGTTCTGAAATCCGTAATAAAAACAAACATCTCACCGCATTGATAAAAACGTATGACGTTCCTCGAAGCAATATTTTATCCCTGAAAGCTCTTCTTTTTCCACTAAAGCGGCTTCTGAGTATCCCTTAATTATTATCCCTGTCTTAAGTAGCAAACCGCGAAAAAATGCAGAGAAATAACGACTTTACTTCTCCGCTAAACACAGCGAAAGATTCAACTGAGTGTTTACCGAGCTGACGGCTGTGTAGCCGCGCGAAAAACAAAGTCTCGCTTTGCTTTCAAAATTGCTAAGATCCCGGATGTTGTGTGGCGTCATACGCGCATGTTTTGCGATGTCGTACGCGCTCGCGGGCTAGCCCTGTGCGACGAACAGGACCGACGCGCCCGCGAAACATTCCGCTAGCCATGACCATGAAAAATGAAAGAGCATAGGAGTATGGGGCTCCGCAGCAGGCCTTTGGCCCGCGAGAGCTCCGCTAAAAAATTGCATATTTGTCCCCGTCAGCAAAAATGAGTTAAAAACTGCTTCATGGCTTTGATACAACTTAAGTGTACACTTTATTTGATTGACTGATAAGTTTTGTCTCCCATTTTCACATTCACTCTCGGTTTATTTTAGAATAAATCAATGACTAATATATTAATCATTCGCTAATAATTTTGAATAGCTTAAGTTCTATTGTATTGTCTTGCATTCGTGCAGCGTCCTGTCTCGCTTGAGGAGCAATCCAATTTGCCTTTTTCTCCCTGGTTGGAACATCAGGCTGACGGCTTTCATACTTCTTTCTACTCAAAAGTTTATTTAGAAATTCACGGAAGTCCTTCATCTGAGCAACGTAAATTATGAAGTTCATTAAGGGGCTTAAATATACGACACTACCAGTGCCATAGCGCATGAGGTATTCAGTTGAAAAGTCGCGTTGTGGCTTAGCTATCTGCGTGTACACAACATTGCCTATGAAGAACCAGTTGGGAATGATAAAGGCGAACGTAAGGGCGATAAGAAGAGTTGTTCCTTTGATTCTTGCAGCTCTTAGTTGAGCCTTGAATGCATCGTTCGCACCACTGGCGATTCCTCTTCTTTCTCTTCCCCATACAGTTTTCATCAAACATATGTTGACGTAAATTACAAACACAGCAGGAAGAACGAACTGTACTGGGAAGAGAATTACTGTCAATTTAAATGGATAAAAGTCTTCATCATTTTTGCAGAGGACAGTGTAATGAGTGTCGTCAATGTCCACGCTCATTCCATTGAATGCGGCGGCAGGAAACAGCATGACGACAATTCCAAACAACCACGCATAAATAATCATTTTCTTCACTGTCGAGACGGGGAATGTGCGTGGGACACTGCGAGTTGATAGATACTTCTCGAGACTTATCACCAGCAGGTTATTCATCGTGATAACTGGAAATAAAAAGTTGAAATATCTCACTATCCTGCACGCCCAACCAGTCTGGAAGACATCAAAAAACATTTGGATAGAAACAAGAGGTAGAGACACCGCACAAGAAAGGAGGTCTGACAGAGATATACTTTTTCCATACATGTTTAGATTAGTCATGAAACGGTTCGTTTGGATTGGATTTGTTTTTGGCTTTTGCCAGAGAAAGTAAGATATGAGACAGTTGCCGAGGAATCCCATTCCGCCAATAATAGCCTGGACAAAGAAGAGGACACGTTTGGCATTGTATGCAGCAGGCGTGAAAACGTATGTGGAATTCGCTGTTTCTGCAAGGTTATTTGAATGAGTCGAGTTATTTCCAGCTATACTGGAACTAATCCACAATGTTTCATTGATGTCCATTTCCATGCCTCGACCTATAAAAAATGAATTTTAAATTAATTAAATTCCTATGGCGATCTATATTTGGATTGTTAACCTTCACTTAAGCAACCCATTTTAAATCGGTTCTTAAAAATAGTTTTTCACAGTTTTGTTTTAGTTTGGGTTGTTAACCCTCGGACGTACACGCAAACTTATACCCCCACCGTGGTACAAGGGGTACCCCCCGCCCCCCCAAACTGTTTCCTCTGCGGTTCAAAGAATAAACTTGTTTAACTGCAAAAACCGTGTACGAAGATCCTGCTGGTTTTTCGTTGGATCTCACAGGAGGAGACCTAATCAGCTAAAATGAATCAATATACTAACGAGAAGTCCAAGGACTACTGCAAACGTGATGAATTGTAGTTTACGTATACTAGCCTTATCTTTATTATCTTGTAGGTCATTTCCGCCCCTCCTCTTTTTATTAAATATGTATTGCGACATTCTCCTTTATATTATGTTGTATTTTCATTCTATAATTTAGTAACATCTTGTAACCTGAAGAAGGCAGGTCTGGCCAGCCGAAATATTGTTTGAAATATATTTACTCGTTGTATCAGCTTTGCAGTAGTCCTTGGACTTCTCGTTAGTATATCAAAGAATAAGGTTACGAAGCACGCCCGACTAGCCATAGTTTAGTGTAGTGTCAGAACCTGTGCATTTAAGATCACGATATGGAGCGACTATCAATATTGATGGAAAATTTCGAAGCAAGCGAAAGCTCGCAAGAAAGTGAACAGTCATTACAAGGCTCTCAGTCTTGTGAAGAAATGGAATCTTCCGAAGAAAAGTAAAAGCACATAGATCCTGTGTCGTGCATGCAAGATGAAACTTTTAGTCGCCACGAAGCCAAGCTTGACGCTTCGATTGACGAGTATATCTAATTCAATAAAGGTTGCTTTGGTCATTGGTAATTGGGCATTGGAAAGCTAATGTTGGACAGTCCCTCAAGCAAAGCATTGCATTGTGTTCCGCATAGCCCGTTTCGCAGATGCGGCAGCCATATTGATTTTGCCCCCAGGGCATCCCATAATGAACGTTGAAAACAAAGGATATATTAATTTAAATGCTCATTATGGGATGCTCTGGGGGCAAAATCCCGTATCTGCGAAACGGGCTATGCTTAAATGCCAGTGCCCAATTAGCAAAGACCAATTTCCAAAGCAACCTTTATTGAATTAGGTATACAGCTATTTCAATGAATGTTGTCGGATGAAAAAGGCGAAAAGCCAAGACCGCAAAGTAGTATGGGATTTTTATCCAATGGCTATTAACCCTAACCCACACTACCTTGCGGTCTTGGCTTTAAGCTTTCATCCAACAACGTTAATTGAAATAGCTGTATAAGCAAAACGTAGATTCACCAAACGTGGCTCGAGTTAAAGCTGAAAATGCTTTACTTCCAGATTATAGAAAAGAAGTGAGAAAAGTACTCTTAGAGTATCTCTATGGTTGCGTACTATGAAGAAAGATTCAAGCTTTCGTAAAGTGATGCAAACCCAACAAGAGTTAAAAGACACGGACGGATTTAATTGGCTCGAATCGACAAAACTTGCCATCGATAAAGCGAAATATTTTATTCAATCGATTGTTTGTCAAACAAGCTCTTCCCGATGACGAAGACTAAACCAGCGTTGTCTGTTATACTGTCTTCTTCCATTTAAGATTAACCCTATCCAGACCGGGCTTTATTTGACCGTCTGGGACCGGGGGGGGGGGGGGGGGGCTCCAGAAGCCCCCCCCCCCTATGTAACTTTGAAACCGCTTATGCTATGGCCACCAAATTTACACAGGATAATGTTGTCATGAATTCTAGTAACTACAGATACTTTGGTGTCATAATGACGTAACGTGACGTCATTATGACGTCATATAGTCAATTTTATTGGCTAAAACAGTCTTTCATCAATATTTTCTCAATTTTGAACATATAGCAACAAGACTTTAACAGCTACCTATTTGATGAAAGTCTTACGTTTACTAACACTGTTGGTGTTGTTAACAATAACAGTGACGTCATTATGACGTCATATACAATGAAATAACCAACTGAAACGTTCTATAAGGCATATCTCTGAAACAAACGATAGTGTTCATACCAAACTTTCCCATATTGATGCAGGAGTAAAAGTTAATGAATTCGTACACTTTGTTGCTATGGTAACAGCGTGTGACGTCATAGAAGTGATGTGTACATGTTCTCAAAAACTGGAACGGTTATCTTTGCAAATTATGGCTTTTCATGTACGTAATTAATTAAAAAAAGCTTTCTCAAGTGAAAAGGACATTTTTTATGATATTTTGACAATAAATGTTTAGAGATAATGGAATTACACAGACACGTAATACACTAAAAATAAATTTCCCATTTTATTGTCCGCCATCTTGGATCCGCCATCTTGGATCCGCCATCTTAAATTAGTCCAAACGTGTTTATTTTGGTAAAAAACACCGAAAAATAAAGTAAATGGACTGCTAAAGCTTAGTTTATTGTGGGCAAATGTTTTACAATCCAAATATGAACCAATAATAATATTATAGAGAAAAACGACCTTTAGTAAAACTTCGATCCGCCATCCTGGATTTTGACATTTCATATTCCACATTTTCCTAAAATTACCGTTAATTAACCTTAATTAATAAACAATTATACATAATTTGATCAATTATCGCTAAATTAAGTGGAAAATATTAATTCAATAAGAAATCTTTGAAATAATCTTGATTAAAGCGAAAAATGCTAATTTTGTAAAACATAGGTGTCAAAAAGCGGTTGCTATGGAAACGTCATTGTCGGTGGACAATGGACGCTAACGTGAAAATGTTTCCAGATAAATTTTAGGAAAAGTCATCACATTTGGTGGTCATTGCATCGACCGTTTTGAAACGACACAACTTCAAAGTTCGAGCGGGCTCCAAAAGCCCCCCCCCCCCCACCCCCCGGTCTGGATAGGGTTAAAATAGACTGTACATGTAACGGTTGGATGAGTTTGTTATCATAAATGTTATCATAAATGTATTTTGAACTTAGTAACAATGCGTGTTTACAAGAAGTAGGCAATGCTCTATTGTTCCGCGGCATTTCGCTTTCCCCACATAAGATCGTTTAGGTTTTTTTACTGAGAATGCATCAACCTATGGACAACACGTTTTTTTTAATAAAACTGATACTGGAACTATATTTTAAGGTGATGTTTCTTTTGTGCTACAAGGTTTCATCCAATCGTGAAACTCCAAAACAATGGCCAAGAAAGGCTTCTAATTTGATAAGTTTCCCACATAGAATTTTGGTTGCATTAAAACTCAGAATAGTTTTCACTAAAAGGAAATCAATTAGTAAACTAGAGAGAAATAAATGCACTAGATTAAGTTATGGTAAATTTTCACGTTTTAGGCAATGTGGTGGACGTTTTCAACAATATCACAATTAAAGTGTATGACAGTGATTTTTTTTATTTGCTTGATCGAATCTACATGATGCGGTTCTGATAAGAAAATGGAAAAAAATTTTCGATATCGATTTTTCTTCTCCGCGTTGTAGCCGTCTAAAAACGTGAAATTTCACTTCCGGTGTGTTACAAAACCGCGCAAGAAGAAAGACTGAAAATAGTCCGTTGTAACGTCAATACAGGAATGCCGGTGTCGAGGTTTCTCAGTTCCTCACATTTTTTGATGCGTCCTGAGGAGGAAACATGGTTCTATTAAGGTGTGTTGTCTATGGTTGTAGCAATACGCACCAAAAAACGGAGGAACTGAGAAATCGCGATACTGGCATTCTTGTATTGACGTCACAGCGGACTATTCCAGTCTGTCTTCTTGCGCGGTTTTGTAACACACCGGAAGTGAAATTTCAAGTTTTTAGACGACCAAAACGCGGAGAAGGAAAACCGATATCGAATTTTTTTTCCATTTTCTTATCAGAACATCATGTAGATTCGATCAAGCAAATAAAAAAATCACTGTCATATACACTTTAACACCTTTCTGCATTATCTGCCGTTAGGGGGTTTAAAAAAAATCAAGTGTACGAAAATTGTACCTCGACAATAAACTTTCAAACAAAAGTTATACCCGCTGACGTGCGTTCAATTATGTCCTGGTCACCAGCAAACTCGTTCCCAGGATCTCTCTTTTTCACGCGGTCGCACCAGGTTCAATAGTTCACCATTGGCCATTTTCTCATCGAAATGAGTATTCATTTCAATTTTATTTTATTTTATATAATATATTATATATTTTTAACATGTGTTTTTTTTTAGATTGCCATTATTTCAATAACTATTATATACATGTAGTTGCTAACTTTTGTATGTCTTAAAATTTAACCCCCCTCACTTCTCGTGCAAGATAAAAAAAAACCAAAAGGAGCTTGTTTAAAAAAATTACCCCCCCCCGCTCAAAAACCACCGCCCCCCCCCCCAACCCCCCCCCCCCCCCCCCCCCCCCCCCCTCGGCCGTCATCATCATCATGATCTTTATTTAAAAACACGGTAAATACATCAGGCATTAACAATTTAATATAAAACTACAACTTGATATGAAACTATGTATATAAATTAATCTTCTATAATTTTAAATAAAATAGCTAACTATTAAAGAAAAATAAACTAAAAAAAAAGTCTGTTTTACGATCGGTTCCTTAAAGCAAGCGTCTGGCTATATCCATAAAAAAAAAAACACGATATATCAGCCACGATATATACCCACGATATATACCCACGATATATCGGCCACGATATATACCCACGATATATCAACCGGGACATCAAACAAAGAAAATATACATTTTTTGTTGCGACCGAAGAACGGACTCGTAATAGGTTGAAATAATGACCCTACACATTTCAACTTATCAGGCCACTCTTCCGCGGACATGAGACTCATCCCGCTTGAACTGCAGCTTACCATCAATGCTTCCCGTCGAAAAGCACGCGAGGCCTTTTTAATTCATAGAGGTAACACTTTATCACCAGAAGGCATTAACCGAAGGAACGAACGCTGAACTCAGTTTTGTATCATACCGTATATATGTCATATATTATTTTTATCTTATGTTTACAAGTGCGCTGTCTACATGTCAAGTATTAGCCAATCATTGCGTCGACGAAGGAGACGCTTCCTAATTTTGTCGGCTTGGCGGAACGAATCGAGAAAAGTGTCGGTGCCAAATCTGCGCCATCTTGAAACGTCACAGTAGTATCCAGCATGCTTAGCGCGTCGTCTTAGCGGAACGAATCGAGAAAAGTGTCGGTACCAAATCTGTGCCATCTTGAAACGTCATAATAGTATCCAGCATCGCGTGGAAATCAGTCATCATCCTGGAGAGCTGGGGTTCCGAAATGTCACATGTGAATAATCTATTTGTCTTGATTTAGTTTCGGATATTTTCCCGATTTTGGAATCGTACGTAATCGTAGGTTTCAATCCCTAGTAAAAGTACGCAGTGGAAAAATTGGACGAAGGTTCTTCTCCGGACCAAGTAAGTTGTTGGGTCTCTTTGGAATCAAGCAAGAAGTTACAGATTTTCCTCGCTACCGTTCTGGTATGCTTTGAATGTTCTATCTTGATTTTGCTGTGGTTCTCTGCCTGATTTGGGAAGCTTTCACCTAAATACCGACGTCGTTTTTCTCGATGTTCTACGGTACGGTGCAATTCGCTTATGTCTTGTAGCAATAATTCACTGACCGGCCGCGCCAGGCGAACGCAGATTAACTTTACAGTGCTCGAAATTGCGCCTGTATCGGGCGCATTTGCGACTAACGATTTCGCAGATTTGTGACTAAAATTTGTCTAGCTAATAAAGGAATTATATTCAACAGTCTTGTGTCTTACTTGCAACTGGTAGTTATAATTTTATCCGAAAAATCCTGCGAAATTCACGTTGAATGTTGCGTGGCTTAAATGTCGATTTCATGCTCCACTAACGCGGTGTCCAAGAACAGGCTTTCTCAGAAATTTCTCATTTCCGGTTCCGGTATTAGTACATGTACTGAGGAGTATGATTTCAGAATCGGACAAATAACCGAAATGAAATCAAGACAAATATACTATTTACATGTCGGAAAAATCTGAGACCTTTCGGAGTACACAGCACAGCAGGATTTTGCCCGATTCCACGGCGATAGCGTGACATAGCCCTTTTAAACAGCGGCTGAATTAATTCATGAAACTGAGGTACTAGGTCAAGACAAGGTGCCACGGGATAAGGAGACGCATTATAATCTATGATTACTACTAGTTTATAACCATGTAATTTTCAAATTTGAGGAGCCGTTACAATATTTTGTTTCAGTATAGCCCTGGCCCTGAGGAAGACTAGTAATATTAGTCGAAATAATGGTCATTAATAAATCTGCGCTTTGCCGTAGTGCCGAGCCTTGCATTCAGGTTTGTAATTTTCACAACTAGTGAGCTTTAATATCCCACAATATTTCAGAAACCTTGCTGAAAGTTAACAGATCAACAAAAATGTACAGTATATGCTCCGGGAAAAATTGCCTTATAGAAACTCAAAAAGGAACGCCCGTGATCCGTCCCACGTTAGTATTAAATAAAATTCAAATTAAACCATCGATTAACGTATGGTTGTATATAGCCTCTTCCGCATTGTTCGCAAAATAATAATTACTACCTACTTTCGTTGGTACCCTGCCAAACAAAGGTTTTTTTTATCGTTTTCAATGTTTAATGGCAACAAGAAATGAAATTTTATTTTAATTTCTTGCACTTTAATTAAAATGAGGAATATTTTTGCCCACATATTGCTTAATCACATTTCTGAAAAAGCAGTGTCTGTCTGACAAACTCTCCAAAAATTTAATCATTTTCGCTGATAAATTAAGAATTAATGCCGAATCCATTCAAGGGTTGTGAAAGTTATTTATAGTTTACAGCGTAAAAACAGCTGCTTTGGTCACTAAATGATAAGAGAGCGAAAAACAAGAAAAGTGCTGTTCGACAACTTTCAATTTAACATTAGCGCTTGAAAAATCATCAACTTAGCTAAACAGTTAAAGCCATCTTACAGAGCTTTCATTTACTAAACCTTAGGATTTCATCCACAGAATCAAATGTTGCAATCACATTCTATGAACCAAGTCTTAATATTTTAGTTTCGCAATGGTTCAATAAATGGAACGGGGTACTTAGGTAACTCAATGTGCGTCTTATTTGTAGAGAAGTCTGGCAACACGAAATGCAATCCTAATCCACGTTTAAATGAGCTCAAAAACTTTTCAGTAGCTGTTCTCTTGGTGACGAGATATGACATCACAAGTAGCATGATATCACGCCATTTTTGTAATAAAAATGCGTGTTTTTGACCTTGTTTCAGTGAACAAAATATAAAAATGGTTCCAATGCATGGATTAAATTACCAATTAGAATATACAAAAAAATATATCGCCCGTGCTCCGTTCCATCTTTGTATATGTTGTGGTTGAATTTTATCCTTGGTTCAAATTTTATTTTATTTTCCTTTGCAATTGTTTTTGGCTATGGTAATGTATGATAATGAGTTTTAAACAAAGGAAAATAAAATTTGAACCAAGGATAAAATTCAACCACAACATATATAATAAAATGCAAACGAAACAATTTCTTGGCTATAAGTGGGTTAACAATTCTGTATTCAACATGTTTCTTCCACAGTTTTCACTCAACGTCACTTTTATAGGTTTCCTGCCAAACAAAAGGTTTTTTATCGCTTTTAATTTTTCATGGCAACGAGAAATGAAACTGTATTTTACTTTCTTGAATTTTGCAAATTAAAGCATTTCAACATTTTCAAGAATTAACAAATTAAAAACTGCGGATGATTGTTGCTGCATATAGCTGAATCCAGAACGTAGAAAAGAAAATCACTGTCATTTTTTTTTATGAAGAAAGCAGTAAATTTAAAAATGATGTCGAATCTATACTCAAAAGTTGTGAAAAAAATAAATGCTTGATCTTTAAATGTTTTATTTTATGGGAGCAAAATACAAGCAACACAGGAAAGTACTGCTACAAAACGTTTAACACCGACATCTACCAACTAAACAGTTAAAGCCATCTCGCATAGCTTTCACAAGCAAAACTTTACAAATCCATATATCTACAGGATCAAAGGTTTCAATCAAATTCTATGAACCAAGTCTTATGTATATTCAATGAATATACATTGGCGAAACAGGGAGGAGACTGGGCGACCGTTTTCTTGAACATCTCCGAGATGTTGAAAAAAAATGACAAAGACGCATCCAAACCAGTCGCGCGTCATTTCAATCTTACTAACCATTCTAAACAACACATGACAATCTGCGGCCTTTCCCTACACCAGGGTAACACAGAAAGCCGTAAAAACTTAGAACAAAATATCATCTTTCAAATAAGCAGTCTCAAAACCCACGGAATCAACGAACGCTTTTCATTCAACTAATTTACATTTGTTTTTCACGTCACCAAATTTCCACCAATAGCGTAGCTTCACCTACTTTATTAAACCACACACTACCCACAATCCCTTGATTCGCTCCGACGAAGGGCTAGCGCTCGAAACGTCAGCTTTCTCGAATCTTTTTACGGTGGCTAATTTACCTTATCGACTCAGTCGATAAAACCAAATTCAAGTCTTACCTTAGTTTTGCAATGGTTAAATAATTAGAACGGTGTACTTACGTAATTTGATGTGCGTCTTGTTAGTAGAGAAGTCGTCTTAACGCTGCTTAATGCTTAAACAGGTGCAGCGAATAAACAGTCATAATTCAAATACGTATTTTTTTTAGCAGTCTACACGTTTCGTTTTATCTCGTACCAGGTCCTCCCGGCCTCTCGCTATGCAAACTAGCGCACAAAGAAGGTGGGAAGCAAACTCGTGGCAGTGTTGCCTTGGTTTGTAAATGAATATTATTCTTATTCACATTTAAATAACCTAAGACAAGTTGTGAGACTGCGCACTGAGTTTATCTGATTTGTAAATTTAACCCACAAGCTTGCAAGCAAACTGCTGCCACTCAAAACAGATTGCAAAGAACCAGAGCAAAATCAGCATTAACAAGAACGACACGCGGCATTTTGTAACCATCTTACCTACATGTACAACTGTACAAGGGAGAGGGCGTGGGGAATGGATGACACACCCTTAAGGTTTTTCTCTGTTTTTTCTTTTCAAAAGTATTCATTGCCAGCACATGTTGTCTTCGATAATTGTTAGTTTATCTCTGAGACATATTTTGGCAAAGACTGGTAAGAATCCATTGATATGGGGACGAAATATAACGTCATAAGTGGCATGATGTCTGGCCATTCTGAATTAAAATGCGTGTTTTTACCGTGTTTGGTAAAAAAGGAAAATGCTACTAATGCTTTGGCTTAAACACTGCCAATTCAAAATTACAAGATATAAAAGATCGTCCGTGCTCCGCCCCTTGTTAGTATAAAATGAAATGCAAATTAAACCATTTCTTGGCTAAAGTTGGATTAACAATTCTGCATTCAAAGCATGTTTGTCTAACATGGCTCTTCCGCAGTGTTCACATAACAATGATTGAGTTCAATTATTACGTACTGCACTTCAAACTTACTTTTATAAGTATCCTGCCAAACAAAGGGGTTTTTATCGCTTTTAATTTTTCTTGGCAACAGGAAATGTTTATTGCATTTTACAAATTAAAAAATTTTCAAATTTTCAAAAATAGATAAATTAAACTGCGGATGATTCTTGCTGCATACAGCTGCATCCAAAACGTAGAAAAGAAAATTGGTGTCAAATTGTATGAAGAAAGCAGTGCCATGTTTGTCAAAACTCAAACAAATCATCTTTCCTAGTAAATTGAGAAATAATGTCGAATCTATATTCGAAGGTTTTGACAAAAGTTGCTTATTTAACGGATAAAACTTAAAACGTTTGATCCTAAATGTTTTATTTCAGTGTCACGAAAAGCAAACACCACAGGAAAGTACTGTTTGACAGAAACCTTTCATTTTAACAGCGACTCTTTAAAAATCATTTACTGACTAAAGAGTTAAAGCCATGTCGCATAGCTTCCATTAGCCAACTGTTAGGATTTTATCCACACAATCAAAGGTTGCAAACATATTCTATGAACCTTAGTTTTGCAAGGGTTAAATAGATAAAACGCTGCATCAACGTAATTCACGGTCTTACCTTAGTTTTGCAAAGGTAAAATAAATCAAACGCTGCACTAACGTAATTCAAGGTTCATCTTGTTAGTATGGAAGTCTTCTAAACACTACTTAACCCTCGGCGTACACGCAAACTTATATCGCAAGCGTGGTACACGCGGGTGGGGATGGCTACAGAAGACGGCATGTGCTAACAATAACTGCTCTTGAAAATACCCCTTCCCCACCCCTCCCTCTCAGCTTGTTAAACAGATGCAACGAAAAAACAGTCATTTCAAATCTATACTTCTTCATTGTACACGTTTTGTTCTGTCTGCTGCCAAGTTGTCTATCTCGTTATGCAAATTAGCGAGCAAAGAAAGTGAGAAGCAAACTCATTCCCAGGGTCTACTGGGTATTGAAAATGGCGGCCAAATGTAATCCAAATCATTTTCAGTAGCTGTTCTTTACTCCCTGAGAATCGGTTGCTATGGCGACGAGATATGACGTCATAAGCAGCATGTAAAATTGCCACCAAAAAGCAGCATAAGCATAGCATAAGCCATGTTCAATTTCCGCACTGTACGTTTTTGATAAATTTGAATTTTACGAAAAATCCAAAATGGCGGCCATCTTAGACAATAAGAAAAAGCGGTAAACTGATCCTTGCGGAAAGGGGAAGAGATCCTTAACTTCCTCTCCTTACCGTCTGCAAAAGATTCAACACTCTTCATTGGTTTGTCGTTGTGGTTTTGCCGTTATTATAGTCATCTTAAACGCCATTTTGAATGAAATGCGGACCCCCAGCATCGCCATAACCCATAATATTTACCTTATCTTGTGGAGTACATCTATTAAAGATGAAATCTTTACAAAATATTGCAACGTCGCAAAAACCCAAGGGGATTCCTTTTCCCACTCTCACGAAAGTTTTTGTTAATTTATTTTCCTCGAAGTCCAATCCAAAGCGAGTAGATAACTCTGGCGGGAAGTTTGCGTGTGAAAATGTTGCGGTCAGTCAGCTGATTGAATGGATGACGATATATACCAATGTGCACCATGAAAGCCACCAGAGCGTAGAATAAATCCTTCGGGTCAAAGGTTTTTATTCAGTGTTGACTTTGTTGGTGTAATCCGTTAAAATTTTCTGTGAATTTTGGTCATCCTTCGCTTTGTTTGGACTTATTATAGTACGTGATTATTGAAGTAAATGTGAGTGGTTTTTTAACCGATAAAATTGGTAAGAAAGCGAATAAAGCATTTTAATCTGTGCACATGCGCTGAACCGTGAAACTATTCTTTTAACTATATACTTGAACCTGGAGACGATACCTAGAAGATCACATCATCACAGGCTATGTATTTTAAAATATTGCAACACAGCAAAACCCAATACACAATATAGTTGACAAAATTGCGTACAAAAATTAAATAACATGCCACTTTGACAACTTTTTTTGCTAATAATGAAGTTCTGTTGACTGCTATCTTTCACTTATATTTAATTAATAACGATATTTTTTCGCTAACTTTTTTATAACTGGATCCATATCGAAATTTAAGGTCCTGATAAAGCCAATTATGAAGTCTTACTATAACCGATTCCAAAATCACTTTACTTAGGGCGCTTACTATTTGTCAGAACTGGTCGGCCAGACCGGTCCGTTTGTAACTAGAATGCATCTTTTTGAAGACTTGTTCCTACAAGTCCATCAAAAGGGTGCATACTATTTCCAAATTTACCAGTCTGGCCGACCAGTTCTGGCAAATAATGGAATAATATTTACGAATTGAGCGGTCCGGCCGGCCAGTTCTGACAAAAGGTAAGCACCCTTAGTCGTTATAGTTTGTTAACAAACTTTGATGCTTCAACGGGCGGGGATTGCGGGAATGTGGAACACGATCGAATATCTGGAATCTAATGAGTGACCATTATAAAGAGATTCAATGGACGAAATCCCTTCCTCGGACATGTGTGAGATGGGATGGAGTTGTTCTGACGTTTCGTGTTGCCATAACAATAAAATATAACCCCCTCATATTCCTAGATAAGATCCCAGGTTGGCTATTATCATTGCTCCTTTTGCAAAAACGTTTCTTTAAGAAGTCTCGAAAAGCCTTCATTTGCGCAAAGTAAATAACAAAGTTCAGCAGACCGCTGAAACAAACCGCGATTCCACCAGCCGCGTACCGTATCATGTAGTCAGTTGAAAAATCACGTCTTGGCTTAGCAATCTGAGTGTACGCTAAATTGGTTATGTAGAAAAAGTAAGGGACAATAAACGCGAAAGTAAGAGCGATGAGAAGGGTTGTCCCTTTGATTCTTGTGGCTCTTAGATTGGCCTTGAATGCATTGCTTGATTGACTGCCTATTTGTCTTCGTGATCTAGCCCACACCGTTCTCATTAACGATACGTTGACGTAAGTGACAATTAAACCGGGAAGAGCATACTGCAGTGGGAAAAGGATGAGTGTTAATTTAAATGGAAAGAAATCCTCATCATTCTTGCAGATGACGGTAAAATGCGTCTCATTCAGGTCAAATCTCATTCCATCGAAGGCAGCTGTAGGACACAACATGACGACCAGTCCTAACAACCACGCGGTAATGATCATTTTGCGCACTGTAGAGAACGTAAACGCGTGTGGAACCTTACGAGTTGATAAAAACTTCTCCACACTTATAACAACCAGATTGTTAATGGTGATCGCAGGAAATATGAAATTAAAGTAACGCACTAGTTTACACCCCCAACCACTTTGGAATACATCGAATGATATTTGAATGCACAACAGAGGTACCGAAATTACACCGGAAAGGATATCTGACAGAGCCAAGCTCTTTATGTACATGTTTAGATTTTTCATGAAATGACTCGACTGGATTTGATTTTTCGTTGTATTTATAAAAATATCAAACAGTTGCCTAGAAACCCGACTCCTCCAATAGTTGCGAGGATGGAGCAGATTACGCGTTTTGCGTTGTCACCAGCTGGCGTGAAGACGTAGATTGAATTCATTGTTTCTGTGTGGTTGTTCCATTGTATTGAATCATTTCCTGGCGTATTGGAGGATACCCATGATGCATTGTTGTTGTCCATGTCCATTTAAAGCAATCTATGAAATAATAACATAAATCATTCAAGTCTTAGCATTTGACCATATCCAGACTGGGTTATAACTCGTGGCGTTAGCTCAGTGGCGAGTTATAGATTCGGCTCTAAGTTTTTTTTCTTTCGTGTCACATTAGTACATAAATATTTTATGCACGCATATTTTAGTCTCACTGGTCTGATTAGTTTACACGCGACCTCGTGATCTCGCTCTTGATTTTCCAGATGGCGTCAAATCTCTCCATAAGTTGAATTGAGAAGTAAAAGGAAGAATTACACTGCTATTTCCTTTGTAAAAGCTGCAACATGCTCACATGAAGTTGGACGAGATTAGCATTATTCCGACCTATTTTTGACTCTTGTGATTATAAAAGGATTTCTCGATGATGAATGAGTAAAGATATAAGACTTTTGAGAATAACAGTAAAAAAAACAAAAGTTGATATGTTCGTTCCCGCTATCACGTACACATTTCCATCCCGGTAACCGCTGACTGAAATTTTCCATATGGATTAACGAAATAATTCGTCCGGCTTATACTCTATGCAAAACATTTTTAAAGATATGACAAATTGGTAATCGCGTGATTCCTAGAGCAATTGAGAATTAACACTACCCGCGGTGTTTTTTTTTTAATTGCACTCACCTATAGACTGATCGTGAATTATTGATGGCATTTCCAAATCACTTGTATTGTATAAATTTGTAATTACACTCGAACCAGTGCATTAAAAAATACATATACTTTGTATGCTGCAAAACAAACGAACCTTTTCCCATTTCACAGAAAGAACCTGGTTCATCCCCTGAAAGGAAATCACTCAAATCACTCTCCAGGCTGTTTTTTTTTTCTTTTTTGTCTTTTGCAATATAAACGAAGTTTGTAGTATATTACTACAGTCCAACTAAATACAACAACAACAATGGCCCTATGCCTTCTACATTATAAACGTTCATGAATGTAGGCTGACTCTCCTCGTGTGATAGGGCGCTTAATGCTTCAGACAAATTAATGAATTGTTTTGATAAGATATAGCGTTGGCTTCTTTAATTATAACATAAATGGCCTTCTGAAAGCGCTGACAGGGTAATATATTGTTTGGAACAGCATTTGTTGAAAAATTAAGGGAGAAAAGGTAATTGCGCACGCTGAAAGATGTTTACACGATGAAGCAATACTTATCTTTTCGTGAATGTTGCGATCTTCGCATATTTTTCTACATGTATATGTATATGGATGGCACAATTCAAAACGTTAAAAAAAAGTAAAACTTTGCATTTTGTCAGAACCCCGTAACTCAAAACTCCTTTCGGAGCTTCTCAGAATTCTCATCCTATTTGACTACGTTTAAAAATTCGTGAAAACGATTCCTTTTCCTTTTTGATAGGATTCTATGCTTCTGAATTATTTATGAATTTTTTGAAGAAAATATAAAACATAACGTTGGCCTCATAAATCGGTAAAATAAATGGTCTTCTGAAGGAGCTAGCGTATTCTAAATATTGCCAACGGTTTTATGACTGAGGGAACATATTTTTCAGGCCTCGTTTCTCTTGGCATATGTTTCATACTAGCTATATTTTTTGGAATATCACTTATACGAATACAATAAGTGCAGCATTAAATCAGTAGCCTGGAAGTTGTTTAGGCGAGATACGGCTTAAAAAAATTCACAATAAAAAAACACCAAATTATAACAATGGAAAGTTTTCTCAAAAACTTCACAATGGTTATTAAATGACCTCTAACTAATTAAGAAAAGTGATTTTTTTTAGTGTTTTTAAGGCCTTTGTTAAAGTTCAACACTACCGAAACAAATCAAAGAAAAAACATCTGCTATCTCGCGCACTTTTATGTTTATAAATTCACTGTTTTAATCTTAAACACTGGTAAATATTTTTTCACAATTTTAAGAAATTCCCCATATGAAGCAAAAAATTCAAACGAGTAAGCTTTCGAAATTTGCCAGACGCACTAACGATTTTGCCGTTATAAATATCGCGTGGAAATTAAGTGGTTAGTAATTTATAATTTCAGTAAATTCATTCTTGCACAGACGATAAGGCTAGTATTAAACCAAATCATAGTCGCGAGGTATTTTCTGAGCAAAAGTAAGGAGTAATTGCTGTACAGAATTAGAAGAGTTTGTGGCCACGGGTGCAAAATTTCCACAGCCCAACGAGAATATTTTTAACAACTTGTTCGATGCCAATAATGTCGTGTGACGCAGCGTGAAAGGTTGCCAGAATGTCGGTATTTCAAGAGGTATCGGGCGATTCCATAGTTCCGCTGTTTGCGCTAGGCCATTGGACTAAGTTAATATCAGCAGGAATCAATAGTGTTTAATACAGAACCCTGTAGTAACGAAGAAATAAACGTCTTGTTAAACTGGCCTCGTAGTATGGTGTAGAACTTGTGAAACGTGCTTTAAAACGCTATATCGTAATGTAGCAGTTGTTTACACAATAAAGTTTATGCGTACAGCACGGCAGTAAACCGCTGTGTTTTATCGATGAGCTTCACTCATAAAAGTACTATCGGTCTTATTATTAATTACACACACACACACACACACACACACACACACACGCACGCACATATATATATATATATATATATATGATTATATTATGGGTGTTATCTTCAATGTATAACTACAGCTGTACATATGTCTACTTACAGTGAGATTGATCGGATCGATCCCTTTCCTCAATCAAGAAAGACGAACGTGCATTCAACCCCGTCAGTTTAAACGTTGCTGGTTTCAAAACGTGTGCAACCCTAAAATGATCACAGTTTCAAAGGTTATGCACTTTAGTCTCAGCAAACAAGGATGTATACATATATATAATTCCGTCTAATTTTCTCCACCGACAAAAACGAGTTGAATTGTGGGGCGAGATATTTGCTAGTTCCCAATCTTCTTTTAGCCTTGTCCCCAGGACCTTCTGCGCGTTTAAAATGGCGGTGTGCAGAACCCCCTGCACATAGCCTGCGTGCAGGCTCACTTGTTTGGGGTATTGCGCGAGTATCTTGGCTGCGGAGCCGGCGAAGCCGGCGAGAAGAATGGGGTGAGGCAAAGTGAGCCTGCACGCGGGCTATTGATTTTTAAATTCCCCGCGTTCGCCGACGAACGCAGCGATCCGATTGGTTAAAAGTGACAGGCTACATAATTATGACATGACCAGCGCAATTTCACATCACACTTGAAATTTGCGTCTGTGGGCTATGTTCAAAAAGCGTTTCTTAAGCTATCGGTCAATTCTGACTTTAGTTTTGATGCAAAACCAGAGCAGTACGTAAGAAGCTGTGAATTGTTAACTGGAAGGGAGGGATGTTTCTGTTGTGATGCCGACTGGTTTAATTCGGAAAGAGTTTTATCTTCCAGCTGTTCTCGACGGCAATCGAACAGAAGAATATTCCTGAAGGAAAGCAAGCGAACAGTGTGGTGCTAGTTATTTGCCCGTTAACCAGCTTGATTCAAGACCAGATTAAGGAAGGAAAATTTCTTGGTTTGAACTGTGCTTTTCATGTTTGTTTACATTTTGCTTCGCTCCTATTGGATAGTTATCTGATACATGTCAAATGCCGACTTGACATCTCGCAAGGGGCGGAATTCAAAAATCAATAGCCGCCGCATGCTGGCTCACTTTGTCTCGCCATTCTTCCTTGCCGGCTCGCCCTGGCGGCTCCGCCGTCATACCGCGCGCGATACCCCAAACAAGTGAGCCTGCTCGCAGCCTACCCTGCACAAGGCTGCTAAAATACTCCAAGAAACGAAAGTATTTTGTCACTTAACACATGATAAACTGACTTTGTTTCATCAGAAATAATCTCGGATATTTCATTACGTGTCACGTGACAAAAATACTTGGATATTCTCAGAGTATTTCGGTAGTCTTGTCCAGGAGTTTCTCGGCACCATCATTTTGAACGAGGAAAAGGAATTCTGCAAAAAAAAAAATCATATGTATGCATTAAAATATTTGCTTGTTTAGAGAAACGTACTTCGACATTTTTACTCTAAGAAAACAAATTTAAAGGAGCAAGATCACGATTCGCGCATACGCAGCGTAAGCAAGCAATCTTAACGCCGGGCTTTTGTTCTTCACCATAACGGAGCAATCCGAAGCAGAATACTTTTCAATTCCATTGTTTTGTGTAGACCAAAAGGACTAGGATGTTTCATAACTGAACTTTTCACAACTGAATTTTTCTGGATTGTATGATCCAAAATCTTATTATCTTTGGTTGCGAACGTTTCCTCGTGTATACTGCTTGTGCAACCTGTCGCTGGGACTAAATAGAATAATGAATCAATAAGAAAACGAATCCGTCACTGCAACAAATCTCTACGTGTAAACAAGTACAAACGACTTGGTCGACGCGAGTCCTCTCAAGAGTGCCGACCTTTTTATTCGCCAGTTTAGTTGTTTCTCAACGGTCTTCGCTGGCAATTACCCTTATTTAACCTGGACGGTGCCCATACTGACTTTTAACGTGCATAACGTTTTTAATATTGAAGCAAACGCCACCAATTTTCGTGACGTTTCTTTCTTTCTTGATATTTCTATGCATGGCAACAAGATTTTGACAGCCGTGTTTTTCGAAGTTTGGATTTGTCATAGCTTTAAATATCTTGATCGCAGCAGCGAATATTTTTACTCAAAACCGACAAAAATCTTCTGTCTGACTGACTAACTGACCGACTGGTTCCAAGAATAGTTACCTTAGGGGCTTAAAAATCTCCATTGGACGGTTTCTATATTTCTAAATTGAAATTTAACTGTCAGTTTTATAAGTGATTCCGAACAATTACTTTTCTTTAAAAAAAAAATGCAATTAGCAAAAATTGATAGTATGTCTTGACAACACAGCTTTTTTAATCGAACTGTAGCAAATAAATGGTTTAATTTGCATTTCATAGAAAGAAAGAAAAATTAAAACGTTTCTTATTGAGATAGTCCTTTTAAGCACTTTTAAAATTTCGTTTTTCTGTTAACTTAGTTTCTCAGCACGCGTCCAAGCAAAAATATTATAACAAGTCTACTCTGGGACCTACATTCTCCTTAAGTCGCACAAAGTCGCCTCAGGTCGTCCCAAGTCGCGTAGCTCAAGATAGGCCCCCAATACTGAAAAATTCGTTGAACCTTTTATTAATGCAATCGCCACCCTATTGCCAAAAATGGATTTTTAAACGAGCTTTCCTCCTTAAAACCGCACGAAAGTATTGTTATTGTTTACGCAAATTGAAAATACTGAAAAATTCTCATTAGGATACTTGAGAATTCAAAAGCTGGCCATTTACGATTATTTAAAAAATTGCTCTTCTTAAAATGCGGAAAAGAAGGGGATTAGCTATGACGAACGATCGATGGATCCAAGAAAAGCTTTAATTTGCATTTCCTAGGACGAAACACAGAAACGTTTTTCATTGAGATGGTCCTTTTAAAGCATGTAGAGAATTGCGCTTTTTTGTATTTTTAAGTTAGCTTCTCGCCAAGTCAAAATGTTTTAAAAGCTTAAGACTCCCAAAAAAGTTATATAAATAGCTTCTGTTTTCTTTTTCTTTACTTTTTGCATTTGATAAACCTTGGGCCGGATTTACGAAGCCTTGCTAAGTTAAGATATATCCTAACAAGGGACATTTATCCCTAGTATTGTTTATAAGCAATAACCTACTGTCATTCCAACGATTGACTATTGTTACCGAACAATACTTAAGTATATATCTCAACGTTTCATAGACTAGCAGTCTAAAATAAAACAAGAAAAAAAGGTGTTGCCTATATGCGATAAACCCACGCGGTGATTTTTTAGGCAGTAAAGAGTTGCCTTTTGGACAAATTGTTTGATGCGTTCGCACCTGGTAGAGTATATACATTGAGGACGAGAGCACCGATAGTTTGTGAGTACGCATTTCAAATATATTCCTCCTTAGAACTAATGCCTGACTCAAATTATGCGTTACGCGCGCCTTTTCCAAATGTGGATGAAATTCTAAATGAACGATTTCGAGCAGTCATGTTTCTTGTGCCGCGAAAAGTGTTCAACAAATAAATCTAACTTTCAATTTTGTATATGATAAGAGTAGAACAGTACTCAGTTTATTTAATGCAGTTGATCATTCTGTGTAGAGTGGGTTTATATTCAAGGAAACATGCACGTCTGACAACTCAAATGAGAGCTAGAAAGTGTCTTCTGTAGTGTACTATCATGCTACACATGTTGGTTTTCCAAATTCAGTCCTAAACGGTTACTATTCTAGTGAACTTGGCAGTTCCTTCCTGTGGTACTGTTTATTATGCTGTATAAGATGCTTTTCACTATTGCGTCTGTGGGTGAAATCCTAAAGTGTGACTATTCAATAACATTTACTGAGCAGTACCTCCCTCTGGTACTGTTTATTATGCTGTATAAGATGGTGCTGTATTGCGCCTGTGGGTGAAATCCTAAAGTGTGACTATTCAAATAACAGCTTCTGAGTAGTACCTCCCTGCGGTACTGTTTATTATGCTGTATAGGATGGTTTTCACTAATGCGTCTGTAGGTGAAATCTTAAAGTGTGACCGTTAAAATGGGCCTTTTAGGTAGACTTTAAAGTAGTACTGTTTATTGCGCTGAATGAGGATAGATATCTGTAAATTTTCGGGAATCCTAAACGTTTGACTTTTCGAATGAATGTACTATGCTGTTTCTATATTTCCCGAAGTGAAATTTAGAGCACTTTTTCGAACCGAATAACTAAAATACAATTATAACGGATGATAATGGATTCATTATCTGGCACAAAATGGCGCCTCATCTTTGATTCTAGAAGCAAGAAACGACGCTATAGAATAAAACAGATAGACTAGACACGACGGAAACAATCACGCACTGTCAGGTTTCACGACAAAAGATAATTGAAGACAATTCGCGTGGCCATTAGCCATTAAATGCGTAAATTTGCATTTTATATTAAAGAGAAAAAAGAGGAAATGCCAAACGTTTATTGTAAGATGTTGCTCTTAAACAACAGTACTATAGTTTCCTGAGTTCACATTGATGTTCCATTTATTACTTATTTCCATTTATAGTTTTCAAAAGGATCCGTAAAAAGATATTTAGTTTGAAAAATGGTACCTGAATGATTTCAGTACCAATCGGCAATGCCGTTAACAAAAACCAGACAAACTAAGTAAAACTAGGCTTTATGAGAAAAGAACGGTTTGAAAAACGGGAAAATTGCCATGTCGTGAACATATTTCAAAACGGAATAGAAATCCATACAAAATTCTTTGTGACCATCTATTAAAATAGAAGTATAAAACAATCACTCGTTGGGACGCGGCACGAATGCAGGTCGCCATTTATGAACAGTAATGGAAATGTAATGGAAACTTTCTATGGACCCTGACAACTAACAGACCGCTAAATAGATGGTGACCTGTTAAGTAAAATATATAATGCCCAATATTTCCTTTACAAAACTAACATTGTTCGTGGGCTAAAGTGTTACATTGTAGTTTATAAATTACATGCGAGACTCTGTTTAGTTGTGGAATTATGAAATATATAATGCCCAATATTTCCTTTGCAAAACTAACATTGTTCGTGGGCTAAAGTGTTACATTGTAGTTTATAAATTACATGCGAGACTCTATTTAGTTGTGGAATTAAGTAATAGACATGACGAAAGAAGCGAAACAGTGTAATCCTTGCTTCCGTTTGGCAACTGAAAACGCTGAACAAAAGAGTCACTGTCTCGGCTAATATATCGTGTTTTCATAATTATGACCAGGAGCTTGCTTTAAGCTCGCTTTATTATCTTGTAATAGCCGATTTCGAAAAATACCATTGATAATAATCTTTTATGGGCAGGCTCACCCTCACCGGGGTGTAATTATTCAAGTCTCCTTTGTTAGAATGGCACAAAGGCCATTTCCGAGTTACGTTACGCCTCGTTGTCAAAGCGAGGCTAGGTGCACAACCTTTCATATGAAAATGAGCTTTCATTCCCATGCAAATGAAAACTCATTTTCATATGAAAGGCTTCGCACCTAGCCTGATCGCTTTGATAGAGAGGCTAAAGGCAACTCGGAAATGGCCTATTCAAAGTACATGTAGGAACGCAAGAACGGAGCATTGTGTGTTCGTACACAAACGTGCACCGTATGTAAACTGCCAAGTAGTTGAATCATAGCACGTGCAGTTCGTGCTGAAAACAACAGAAATTGGAAAATCGGACTTACATCAAGCACCAGGCTTTTTTGGAGTTTCTGGGTAGGTAATTAGTTATAATCTTGGATTTCTGAATTTTTTAAAAACCTCTTAAAAACCGTCCAAATTCACTCAAAATTAATCAAAACCAATAAATGAACGTTAAATGACGTAAAAATATAAAAGTTATAACAATAAACATTTTTTTTCTTCATTCAAAGGTATAAATATGCAAATGCAAAAAACATGGCTGTCAAAATCTTGTTGCCATGGAAACATCAAGTCACGTGATCAAAAAATTGTCACATAAAATTGTTGCCAGATAAATATTAGGAAAAGTCACAAAGTTTGGTGGCGTTGTTTTTAACGTCGCGTTAGTGAGTTATAGAGATTTGAATTTACAAAATGCTAACTAGATGATGAAATTTGGGAATCATTTATTATACAACTACTTGTTTTTACCTCCAAGTAATATTTTTTTACGAATCAATTGACTATCCACAGTTTATATTTAGTGTTTCTCAAATTGATTTTCCTTACGTTGTATACTTCGTATTTTAATTGACGTAGAAATAATGGCAAAATCCCGAGTTTGTCATCTAATTAGCATTTTGTAAATTCAAATCTCTATAACTCACTAACGCAACGTTAAAAACAAGAAATATTTAATTATTCAACTTTTCAACGTACATAGAGTTGATTAAGCAAAAAATAAAATTGGGGTTAGGTGCACTTTAAAACAGTTCACTGAGGTCAACACACAAATAGTATGTACAATAACACATTTTTCTAATCTAACTGTAGCCAGGAAATGCTTTTGTTTGCATTATAGAAAGGAAAAACGAATTACAACGTTAATTTTTAAGCGCTTTGAAAATTGCGTTTTACATTTTCAAACAGATTTCCAATGATATGACATTCATTTTCTTATTTATTATGGAAATCACCACTCTTTTGTCAAAACAGGTTTTATGACTGAGCTTTCCTCCTTAAAACCGCAAGAAAATCTTATTATTGGTTACACAAATGGAAAATTCTGAAGAGTTTTCATTAGGATACTCGAAATTTCAAAAGCTGGCCATTACGGTGTCATGATATGGTGTCTCGCAAAGTGTACTTTTTTACGTAGCCAAATCAGCCCTGCAGTTCATTGTCCATTTTTAAAGCGCGGTAAACTGTATTACGGAAAGTAGGGAATTATCTCTGACGAACGACCGATGATTTTTTTTTTTTTCAGTTCATAAATGAAAAATAGTTCTTAGCCTTGCTTGTCAGCTGTCGATCACTCAAAACATTCCTGAGACCACAAAGCGCAACCGTTTTTGTAGGTAGAAAATTAAGGTCTACGTCCTATTATTGCCATATTTGAGGTGCAAAAATGTCTTTATATTGGGTTTTGGGTTCTGGGTTTTGTTTTCGGTGTTCAAGAAGACAATGTTGAATCTGATTTTCTAACCTCGGACGTACAAAGGGGAGGTGAAAGTGGATGCCACCCCACCCCACGATTTTTTCAAGGGTATTTATTGTCAGCACATGCCGTCTTCTATTCGAAATATTGGAACCCCGCAAAAACCCAAGGGGAGGGGGTTGCATTCCGCGACCCCCAACGCCGCTCCCGCATTGTAAGTTTGCGTGTACGTCCGAGAGTTAATCTGTCTAATTTTGGCGGAGAGTGTGCAGGTTGAAAACTAAGCTAAGCGCGCGAGTTGTTATTGGTAAGAATAAGACAAAACTATCGACTGGTTGACTTTGGTCTTATAATATGGCGGGAAACTATAATTAGCGTAAGCTGCATGCTCTTTCGATGTTTAGAAAGAAGAAGTTAATGATTTGCTTGATGGTAAGAGCTGCGCAGTCGGTCAGCCTGTTAACAGCTTAGATACATAGAATGCTTTACGCATATTTCTATTGGTTCCTCGACCAACCAAAATAGACAAATTTATTTTGTTAGGAAACCAGCAAGAATAATGTAATCAAGAACAAGATAAAAAGCCATCAAATTCAAACAGTCCTTACCTTTAGTGGACATTTTAGTGACTGGATAGTTTTTCAGAATTTAACATCGACCCTGTCTTCGCCTACATTCCGGCTTTCCACAAAATTTGGCAGAAGTTAATTAAAAGGCAGATATATATATATATATATATATATATATATATATATATATATAATAACCCTCGGACGTACAAGGGGGGGGGAGGGGTGGTTGCCACCCCCCTTAAGGTTTTTCTCCAATATTTTCAAGCCGTTTTCAGTAGCTGTTCGTTTATCTTTTTTTTTTATTATTGTTATAATATAATATTTGCGCTACTTACAATGCAATGCTTAGGAATACATTACTTATAATATGATACTCTATTTACAACACGTACAATACAATCCTCACACTACTTACAATGCAATGCTCTACTTATATACAATACGCTCAATACAATACTCACACTACTTAATTATAATGCAGTACTTACACTTTTTACAATACGACACTGGTTACATTACTTGTATATCGTCAGCTTAAATAATTTATTTTAAAGGACCAGTTGTAGTGTTCCACTCGTCTTTTCTTTTAAAGCTCATAAAAAACCTTGCTTTTACAATGAAGGATTTAAGGTTTTGAAGAGGTTTGTTTATTTGTTTATTTTTTCAAAAACCGCTGAACGATGTCAGAAAACTTGGAAACCCTTCTATGTTTGGGATTTTCTCTTGCATTTTACAAGTCCAGATAAAATATCTGGCAACAAGAAAGTAGAAATATTGTTGTGTGTGGGAAAGAATATCTGTTCTCAGACCTAGGATTATAGCCAAGGATAAATTATCAATTTTTGTCGTTGAACACTTTTCATAGAACCATTTTCCAAAACCCTGCCAGAAAAGTGACGTTTTGTTACAGTACCAAAATAAATGAATTATCTTTATCGTTTATCTTTAAGACACATTTTAGTAAAGATTGGTGACAACCGGTTGCTATGGTAACGAGATATGACGTCATAAGTAACATGTGATCAAGCCATTTTTGAATAAAAATGCGCGTTTTTTACCTTTCTTCAGTGAAAAAACATATAAAATGCTACCAAAAGCATCAAAATGTTTAATTATATGTTATTTTGCAGCTCTAGCAAACAATATTTGCAATTTCCACATTTTCCCGATACATTTGAATTTTTAGTAAAATCAAAGATGGTGGCCGTCTTGGCGGCCATTTTGGATGACGTCTCAAAACCCCTGCAGCGTCACAACCCATAATATTTACCTTATCTTGTAGAGCACACCGCGGGCTATCTATTAGATGTAAAATATTTCCGAAATATTGCAACATCGCAAAACCCTAAAGGGGGGGGGGGGGGGGGGCTTGTACCACGGTGGGGGTGTAAGTTTGCATGTACGTCCGAGTGATAAAGTCCTGAAACGTCATGTTATCGCTGAAAAGCTCTTGCACCTTCTATGAATGGTTTGTACCCTTTATCTGTGCACGATCTACCAGTCACCATACCAACCCACCTATCGCTTCAAAAACTCAAAAAACCATTTTGTAACTAAAAGTACTTATCAAATGAAAAACAGTCAACTTAACGTGATAATTGTTTCATTTTTTCAGATGCAGTCTCGAGGACATGGACAGCAATGAAACTTTCTGGTTTTCTTGGGCCAATTTTACTGCAAACTATTCATCTCTGTGGAAAAACCACACAGATACGATGATGGATGCTATCTACGTCTTCACGCCGGCTGGTGACACCGCAAAACGTGTTCTCTGCTTCATCCTCGCAACTATTGCTGGAATGGCATTCATGGGCAACTGTTTTATATTTTACTTTCTCTTCCAAAAGCCAACGAGAAACTCAATCCAGTCAAGCAATTTTGTGAAAACTCTGGATTTGTATTTAAAAAGTTTGGCTTTGTCAGATATACTTTCTTGTACGGTGTCATTTCCTCTTCTGTGCACACAAATGTCATTTGATGTATTCCAGAGTGGTTGGGGATGTAAAGTTGTGAGATATGCGAACTTCGTATTTCCTTGTATTACAGTTAACAATCTAGTCGCAATAAGTCTTGAGAAGTATCTATCAACTCGAACTGTTCTCCGCACGTCTAGTTTCTCGAAAATGCGTAAAATAATTATATGTGCGTGGATATTGGGACTTGTCGTTATGTTGTTTCCTGCAGCCTCGTATAATGGAACAAGACTGGAGCTCAACAACACTCACTACACCGTTGTCTGCAGTGGTGACCACGATTTTTATCCATTTAGAATATCGCTCATAATCGTCCCACTTCAGTATGTTCTACCGTGTGCCTTGGTAACCTACCTCAACATATGTTTGATAAAAACTGTGTGGTCTAGGGGAAGAAGACAAATTGCCAATGGAACAATTAATAATACGTTCAAAGCTCATCTGAGAGCCAAGAAAATAAAAGGAACAACTCTTCTCATCGCTCTTACCTTCGCCTTTATCATTCCATACTTGTTCTACATAGGTAATATCGCGTATTGTCAGATAGCTAAACCACAACGTGATTTTTCAACCGATTACATAATTCGTTATGGAAGTGGTGGTTTTGCTGGATATTTCAGCGGTTTAGCAAACTGCATAATATATTTTGCTCAGATGAAGGAATTTCGTGAGTTTCTAAAGAAACATTTTTGCAGGAGAAACGATGTCCTGAACCAATCTGAACCAATCAAAAGAAGTGCGAACTGTCCAGTTTTTGATAAAAAGCATTCTGTAGCATTTGAAGACAATGCGGTAGAACTAAAGCAATTTAAAACATTCAAACGAGTGTAATAAAAACAGTAACCCCCTACGAATAGAAGCAGGTGTGCGTCTGGAGGGCTTTTCATTCAAGCAAGGTGACGCTTTTAATAGGAGTCAGTAAACAATTTTGAATACGGTTAAATTGTCTGCTTTTAATAGCCTTTTTTAAGAATGGCTAAGCTTTTAAAGCTTGTTGTTTTTGGTGTGGACAAAGTTTGTACTAATAAATGTGTTTTATGGATAATTATTAACTCCCACATGGCAAAACGACGGTCGAGAATGTGTAATGTAATTTTTTACATCATATGACATGAAAACCAATATTAGCCATTAATAGTTATTTTGTAGAGAACGCGATAGGCCGTGTCAAAATTATCAAGATTTTGGTGAATTTCGTGAATGTGTCTTTAAAGAAATATACCACTAATTCTCACGGTATTGCTGTTGCGAAAATAACTTGTAATCAGGTAACTCACAAAAACTAAGCCCAACATGGAGAAGAGCCTAGAACTGCCAGTTAAAATTTCTTATCTTTTTTTCCACCAATCTCCTCCGTGTTTCTTTCGGTTTACCCACTCTTCTTTCTCCTATTATTTTCCTTCCGTGCTACCCCAGGTCTACCCAGAACTCTCTTACCGTTTTCCCGTCTTCCTGGTTGGTTTCCAGCTCAGCACTATATGCGCAATTATCATTATGTTTCTTGATCAGGGCCGCGAGATTTGTAAACATTCATCTTTAAGTTAGTAAGTGCGTTAGTCAGTAATATGCTATATATTAAATTTGGATGGCAATCCCTTTTATTTTAAGATGACAATGAATGAATTCTTAGATGCAATTTGACTTTTTATAACAAACATATGTTTTGTGCTGTTTTTAACCGACTTTATTTTGGAATCATCTTTCATCAACATATGCACGAACCTCGCCATAGTGATAAACATTTGTCTAACGATCTCGATTTATGTCATTAATATCTAGCTAGAGTGCGTGTGTGAAAGCGACCGCTTTTTATGATAAAGGGCATGGATTTAACGATTAAAAAATAACGTCATATTTTAGTCATATTGCATACAAAAAAAACTCACTTTCAAAATAATTGATCAAATTATGAAATCCTCTTACCAAAACGTGCTTTAAATCTGCAATTCAAATTGCCCAAAACGTTTAGCAAAACGTTTGATAACATACTTTAATATATAGAGTTGACGAATTTACAGTTCGCGGGAAAAAAAATTGCATGAAGTAACATCGAAAAATCATACTTGAAAATGCAAATTCTAAATTTATTGATTATCAAGAGAAAGGACACGTTTTTTCATTCCATTAAGAAAACTTTCTATTTTCATATAACAGAGAACAAAAAAAATATTATTTAAAAATGCTTGTTTAAGAAGCCAAGTTTTCAATTTTTTCTTGAAAGTGTCAGTGGTTGTATAGCTTCTTAAATCGATTGGTATCATGTTCCATTGGTAACATGTTCCATGTGGTTATCAATTGTAACATATATAGATAGGCTTATCCTAACAGCGGAGCTCTCTGAACAGAAACGATGATGATAAGCTTAACTTAGGTGAAAGGTCGCAAGCACAAGAAAAAGTAGAATTAAGATTGACGACCGGGCTGTTTTTTCAATTAGCAATTTTCAAAAACAGTATTACGCGACCGCCTGCACAGTACATTTAGACTGCACAAAAGCTAACAAAAACAACTTTCTCTCGGTCTAGAATAACTAGTATGACTAATTTCCGAATAAAATACACCTGTTGCGTATGGAAAATTGCCCGAGAAACTGATTTGGAAATCAAAATTGCAAAAAATACACAGACATCTTTGCGCAAGGCGACGCGAGTGAAGTTAATCACTTTTCAACCTATGTAATGAATGAACAAACACATAAAAATGAACAAAAAATATATATATTTTTGAAATAGTTTATTCAAACATCCGTTAGTTTATGTTAAAAGCAAAATGCGTGCCATTAGCGCATCGAGGAGCTGTCTGGCTGAGCACATGGCGAAATTCAATTTGGGCACGTTGACTGAATTTGGGCACGTTTTATAAACATTTCTCCGAAACTAACGAGAACACAAAGAAAACGTCAATCACAAATTGATATCAATATAAATTCCCATAGAAAAATGTAATTTATTTTACCGTTAAGTCCCACGGCTGCTTGAAAATTCTTTAAAACTCCGCTTCTTCGCGGGTTCTGAATTTCCTCGAAGCAAGATTTCATCGCTTAAAGCTCTTCTTTTTCTGGGTATTCTTTGAAGCTTTCTCTTTCTATTTTGAATGTATTAAATGTGCATGTGTTATTGCAAAATTACGGCCGGTTTTGGCCAGCACGGCCGTCAATGGGTTAAAGGAGTTTAGCTCTAAACAAATGCTTCGACGATCTATTTGCTTCATTTGTCCTAAGACGAAATCAGGTTTAAAAATAAGCACTTAGCTCTATATTCCTCCAAAAACGCTTGACTTACAGAGTTACGCAGCCTCAAATGCGGTCTTGACCACCGTTTGAGAAATAAGAAACCTGTCTTGAGTAGTAAACCGCGAAAACATGCAGGGAAAAACCATTTTGCAAACCGTTTTCTCCGCTAAACACAACTAACGTATTAACTGTAGCTGACGTAACTACAACGGCCGTGCAGCCAAGCGAAAAACAAAGCCTCGCTTTGGTTTCAAATTCATATCTCGAATGTTGGGTGACTTCATACGCGCATGTTTTGCGACGTTTACGCGCCCGCGAGCTAGCCCTGCAGGCGTACGGACGTATGTAGGTACGTACGTTGTTCGCGCCGCGAAACATTCCGCTAGCCATGACTATGAAAACGGACGGGCATAGGTTCTATGGGTATGGTGCTCCGCGATCGCGCCTTCGGCGCGCGAGAGCTCCGCTATAGAACTATCAGTGCCCTGTAATAAGCTGAGAATGGGATGATCATATCATACGTGCAAATGTGATCTTAATGTCTACCGTGATAACGTTACTTTTTTCTTCTATTAGCTTTTCTACCAACAATCGTATTTAAATAAACTACAGTACTGCTCAAATGTAAGTAGCACATCTCGTCTCGTTTCTCGAGAGACTCGTCTACTTTCTCTTCAGAATCACTGAACCGTTCATGACGACGATAAACAAGAAACTTAGAAATCAGTAAAAGTGAAATTTAGCGCGTTTAAGATTTCGCATTGAAAATCCCACATAGACATCTGAAAATATGGTATATGGCATATACATTTTGCAAGAATAAAAAAATTCTGTGTTTGATTTCAAATAAATGGCAATAACATTTCAAACCTTACTATTTGTGTACTGGTAATAAATTGATCGAGAGATTAATACTGGTTTTGTGAAATTACTTAATGATAGTGTCAAAAAGTAGCTTGATGTTATGTAAACCTTCAAAGTTTTGTTTACTTTCTCTTTTGCGATTTTGAGAACTACTATTTTTCCTAACATCGCTTCATGTGCAATTTTTTGGTATTTTTCGATTTTAATCGCTTTTGCAAAAATCAGAGAAACGGCTGGATGGAATTTTTTAAAACGTCCACCACGCATGCTTATATACCGATGTGCAAAATATTATCTGAAAGTTTCATTGCCATTGATTCACTGGAACGCCTTTAAATTTTTTAGATGAAGACGACGTACGAACCGGCAGAAAAAATAGTGTTTCAAATTCACATTTTTATTTTGTGCTCAGTAATGATTTCAAATCAATGCGCACTACATTCAAAATTTCTTTGCATCTGTTTTCTTTTGCGTTCAAAACGCCTGCTGTAAAAACGTTTTTATTGCTCAAAATAATCCTAAAAAGAGACTTAAGGGAATCTGGAAAGTAGTAAGAAGAGTAATAAGGTACAATCATGCTCGAATATAAATAATAATAGATCGATGCACAGCAGATCACAACGAAATGTATAAATCACGGAGGAATGCAGTGCGCATTGATTTGAAATCATTATGAAGCATAACTTAAAAAATAGGCACTCAAGGAGTGCATGTGGCTACTGTTACTGGTGAGAAAGTTGAAAAATAGGCACTTGCGGGAGTGTATGTGGTTTACAGGAAGCATAATTTGTGGGTAATGACTGGCAGGTAATTTTTGCCTAGTTTTTCACTAAACAATTGCTGCCGCTGGTATGGAAAGAGCCGGGAAGTAGACAAATATTATTTGTCATTGAATGATTTTGTAGCTAATCAATATCTTGCCTTGTTTATTAATGGCAATTACAGTATTTTATCCGCTTATTGACAATATAGTTATATGCAATTGTGCATTCTTGAGATTGCGTAGCAGAGTGTAAGAGAAGATTTTGTAGTAATAACAAAGAAGATGTTAATTCTTGGAGTCAAAGATATTAAGTAATTACACTATCTGTTTTCATGTGAATGTGGAATTTGTCCAGTGTCGTATCTTAATTGTGCCTTACTGATATTTTTCTGGCATTGGGTTATTCCAGAAAAATTAACCCCTCCCCGACGGATGGTATGCTGGAAATTCTCGCGGGAGGGGGGCTCTGGAAATCCAGGCGGAAGAGGGGGTCTGGACCTAAAAATCCTTCCTCGGGGTCGATTTTTTGAAAATGATTTTGAAGAGAAAAGATTTTTGACAAAAAAAAAAAAAGATGTACCGTTTTGCAAGTACGCATTGTTTTCTATTTGTAGAATCGTTTCGCTTTCGTGCACGTTCTCTGTAATCTGATATAAGCTTAGTAATATACGGCTTACGCAAATGTCCAAACTTTTATGCCGCTCTTCCTAAGTGTACTGTTTAGTTGATGCGTTAAACCTCGAAGGAGATATAAAATAATTGTAAGAAGCTTTCCAATTTAATACTTAAAAGCAAATTGCGAGCAAACTTGTTCGAATGTTTTCTTCGTGAAGCCAATAATCACGGTACAAGCGCGCTAGTAAATATAATTAAATTAAATAGCGCTTTCTGAATTTGTTTGCTTTCGAGATTTTTTTGATTCGCGAAAACATTATGTGAATCATCCTTACGGATAAGAATGGCATTTTATATACACAGGAAAAGTCGGAAATTTTAGAAAACACTAGATGTAATAAAAATAGGTTGCTGGATTTAAATAATATTTTGCGATGTTTACACAATTTCGCAGACGCAAGCGCTCGGCGCTGCAATTAGGATAAATGTCATAAATAAATCGCCAAGCCTTCCGGAAGCAGAAAATCACTGAATTCTTACAAGTGTTTAACTCTTTTATTCAAGGGAAAGACATTTTCATTCAAGGAAATACGAATTTCATTCAAACGAACGAACGAAGCAAATCGTTAACAGAACCCGTAATTAAAATTATTTATTTAAGGAATTGACATCATTTCTCCAAGATGGCGGCTGTTACACGCTCAATAAATATTTTTACTGACGATTCCAGAGGGAAAACGCTTATGGAACGATTCAAAATTCGCCACATGGTCAGGAAAACCTTTAAAGTGACTCGTGGAAGCATTTTTTCAGGAACTCCACGGTCGAAACTGACATAAATTACATTACTTCCGGTCTTACATCTTACGGACTTACGGACTTACGGACTTACTTACAACCCGATGACAATGTGGTACTGGTATTACATACCAGTAGCCACAAAAAGTAAATTTGTAACGCCATTTTTTCGGCCGGTCCGTGTGTCGTCTTCATCTTTAAATTTAAAGGCGTGAATCAATTTCAATAACTTTCAGATAATATTTTGCACACCGGTAAGCATGCGCAGTGAACGTTTTAAAAAAAAACCATCTAACCGTTTCTCTGATTTTTGCAAAAGCGAATCGAAAATTACCAAAAAATTGCACATGAAGCGATGTTAGGAAAAAAGGTAGTTCTCAAGATCGCAAAAGAGAAAATAAACAAAACTTTGAAGGTTTACAAACATAACGTCAAGCTACCTTTTGACACTATCGTTAAGTAATTTCACAAAACCAGTGTTAATCTCTCGATCAATTTATTACCAGTACACAAATAGTAAGGTTTGAAATGTTATTGCCATTTATTTGAAATCAAACATACAGAATTTTTTTATTCTTGCAAAATGTATATGCCATATACCATATTTTCAGATGTCTATGTGGGATTTTCAATGCGAAATCTTAAACGCGCTAAATTTCACTTTTACTGATTTCTAAGTTTCTTGTTTATCGTCGTCATGGTAATATCGATTTTATCAGAATATTCACTTAGCTAAACTTGAATTCAAAACTACATAGTGGTGAAAATTTCACGTTGATCTGACTTGGAAAAGACCGCTTAAAAGCCGATTGAAAAATGTAGGTATGGTCTCCAGAAAACTATATACACGCGAAAGTGAAATTTGAGTTCGGCAAAATGTGTTCTGTATCCGATGAAATATAAATAGAACCCGGAAACCGACCAAATAGTTTTCAACAGTGCATGATCCAGTGTAGTGTATGATTTGATTGATTTTCGATTCATGTTAGCGGTTCAAAACGTCGAGCAAATCAGCACAACGTACGTTTCTTCTGGAAAATTCAAATCTGAATTTTTAGTAAAAACCGATTTTAAATTTGCCGTTTGTTTCGCTTTTGTTTTCTATTGCTTTTTGGTGCAATACCGTTACTTTTTGATAGGAAAACTCTGGGAGAGAACATGTCTTTGACCCTCGGACGTACAAGGGGGGGCTCGATGCCACCGCAACCTCCATCCCCAACCCCGTTTAATGTGTATTTCTCCGACTCTTTTCAAGAGCATTTATTGTCAGCACACACCGTCCTCAGTTGCTGTTCGGTTTCCCCGAGTCACATTTTGGCAATTTTTTTAGGAGAATCGGTTCCTATGGTAACGAAATATGACGTCAAAATTACCATGAATAGGCTATTTATTGGAGGGAAAATCTTTTCGAAATATTGTGACACCCCGAAAACGATCGAAAACGCTACTTTGAATTGATTTGTTTGTTCAACTCGATCCAACATATTTTGAGAAAAGCGTTGTTGATAATTTTTAACCATTTCGAGTACATAGTGAGTTGCGTGCAGGTCGTAGATTCAAATCCCACCGGCATCTTCTTTGATCCTAGACTGACCCAATTCCTTTATTCCTTCCTTTTAGAAAACCGGGCTTAAAGTGCAGTGAGTGAGTAATTTGCATTTCTGTTCTTAATGTTGTCCGGTATTTAAACTAACTGGATAAAGAAAATTGTAAGGAAAATCTTGAAGGGGCATTGTCACCGTTTTTAAATATCGCTTTGAAAGCCGAAAGTATAATTATGAAAATAAAAAGCTATGTCTGTTTTTGTGAAGAACCATAATTATACTAGCGCACGAAAATTGGTATTAATTGTGTTTGGCTGCGGATGGCCGGATGCTAATGATTGCAACATAAGAAAAAAATTGGAAATTCTAAACTAATTTTCATTTTTGTCTTAAAAATATATATATTTTCCCTCCTAGGGCTATTTCGTGTTTATGCAAAAGTACTTTAGTCAGATACTTAGGAAAAATCTCCTTTATATTATCAATTAATAAACGTGTTTATTAAACAAGTCCAGACCTGAATAATTGTTTTCAGCCAATGTTAATTTTTCTATATGCCTTTGATTGTCACGCCACATAACTTGATAATTAATGAATTGATAAGATATAATCGATCCAAGCTTAGCATATAACGACAATTTCAATGAAAAGCAGTGTTCTGTTCATTGTTCTCTTTATTGTTCATTGCAACGTTCAGCTGACGGTAGAAAAGGGCTCCGTATATCTGCTGGCAGAACAGCTTGTATTTAATTGCATTAAAATAAATGGTGCAGTGAGGACGTGGTGTCGATTTTTCGCGTAAGTACTCCTTTAAATTTCATAAAGTATAGATTTACACTTTAATGAGATAAACTATCGATGTACTGTGGCCCAAAATCTAACAAACATCTTGATTTTGATTTTTTTTTTCTAAACTACACTGTATATAGTAAATGAAAATTTAGAGAGAGATCAAATCAAAAATTAAAGAAAATTGCATATTCTAATTTCCAAAAAAAGAAAGTTAAAACTTTTAAATAAAGAACACTGCGTTTGAAATTATCTAACCGCAGGATTTCATCCACATGAATAACCCTGCAAATGTGTAGTTTTGGAAAATGTCTAGCTTTTGCTTTAATTCTGCCATTTGAAAAAAAAAAACGTACGAAGTACTTTATTAGCATTGTATTCACGGATGAATTCTTCGTTAATACTTTTGTGTTATTTTTACTGGAAAATAGTTATAATTGAAGTTTACACGACCTTGCAAATGGTACTGCAACGAAGAATTGCTTCATTTTTTTATTATATTTTTAATTATTTACTTTTCAAAATAGAATATGTAAAAAATGATTATAAATTCATGAAAGATAAATTCGCGATAATTCATTAAGGAGATTTCAAAACTATAAAATTGGTTGCTTATTATAATCAAAGGGCACTTAAAGCCATCTCGTTAATGCGTTAGAACGTGAGGTTAAAAAAGAAGAATCTTGATAGCGAATATGGTAAAGATGGCGTTGTAGAATCAGACATTACGTAGAAAATGCGAGGCGCAGTAGTCAACTGGATATGGTTCTTGGCAGGATAGAGAAGATTGAGAGAAAGTTTGAAAATTCGTGTTGGTGCAAGTCAATAAAAGTTATGAGTAACAAAGAATCACGAGTGTGAATGTAAATAATTTTGATGTTAGTGAAGTGAAAGTGAAAGACTTTTTCCGCCTTGCTAGCTAATTGACGATGAAAATGTGTTGTTGGGTCAATTTGCACAATGCATTTTCAGTTATTCATTGTCTATTTTCTGTTGGGATATTTGACAATAGAAAACAAATTTCTAAATCAAATACAATAGGTTGCCGCAATTTCAAACCTATCAAGTGATCGATAATACGTCACGTGCAGTGACTTTATATCTGATAAAAACAGTCCTATAAATTAGTATGTGGTGTTTTATTAGATATAAAGTTACTGCAGGTGACGTATTAATATTAATTATCAAAATATCAATTGACACAACAAATGGTGACTGAATCTTTAATATTCTTTCAAGTAAGGCCCGGTTCAAACCTTGAACTTCACATGTGTCGAATCTAATGGAAGGAGACCGTAACAACATGTCTTTTCTCTAGAGCTGCCTGTCCCCATGCCAGGACAATTTGGGCTAAGTTTAGCAGACATCGCGCCATCAGCCATAGCCTGCGAGCAGGCTCACTTGTTTGGGGTATCGCACGAGTATCTTGGCGGCGAAGCCGCCAAAGCGAGCCGGCGAGAAGAATGGGGCGAAGAAAAGTGAGCCTGCACGCGGGCTATTGATTTTTGAATTCACCGCGTTCGCCCACGAACGGGGCGATCCAATTGGTTAAAAATGACATTCTTCGTGATAATATTTTGCTATCTGCCGCGAAAATCTTCACGTGCAACTTTCTGTCATGTTTGTTTACATTTTGCTTTGCTCCTATTGGATAGTTATCTGATACAGGTCAAATGCCGACTTGACACCTCGCAAGGGGCGGAATTCAAAAATCAATAGCCCGCGTGCAGGCTCACTTTTCCTTGCCCCATTCTTCTCGCCGGCTTCGCCGGCTCGCTTTGGCGGCTTCACCGCCAAGATACTCGCGCGATACCCCAAACAAGTGAGCCTGCTCGCAGGCTACATCAGCCATTTCTTTTTCAACTCTCCAGCAGTATTCGAAAATAGAACAAAAGTCAAAATTTATGGTATTTTGCTGTTCCTACTCTTGCATAATGAAACGGAAAGTTTTGTAGTTAGCTAAAGTATCGAGTCTGCTGTTTTATATATTTTGACGTGAAAAATGGCGGGAAAATGGTGATCACGTGGTCATTTTTCGGTCACGTCTGCTATGGGCGCACTTATATAGAAAATATTGGGTCTGGAGCGGGTAAACCACTCCTGGCGGTCACTTTTTTAGTTTCCCTTAGATCGAAATGAGGTTCATGACAGGCCTACACCGACTCCGCTATGTGTTTTTGCGGTTGCGATGCATTTATATTAGCTTTCAAAGTTTGGCTGTTATGAGTATGTCGTTAAGTGATTTACGTCTTGTATGATATGATAGGCGGCGTTTTGTAAATAGTTTTCAGGAATGGTTGTTTTGAACGAAACTCCATTTTTCATCAGTATTTGTTTTAGGTTTTTCAGTCGTGGGTGAAATGTTGTGACAAAAGGCATTATTATCTCGTGAGTTTTTTTCGTTTTGTTTTTTAATGCCAATTGCGTTCCCGCAAAAGTGAAATTTAGAATACCAGTGCATTTAGGAGGGTGCTAATAGGGTTAACAGTTAAATGACAATTGCACAAAAATATAGTAGTTAACTGATAAATGAAAAGTTAACAGTTAAGTGACATTCTATTAATTATACTAAATTAACGATTGTTGTTGTTAATAAAAGCAACATAGTTTTTTCCTAACAGCAAAGTTATTTTGTGACATTTACCTGTCTCGCTGCGTGACCAGGTGACATATTAACCGATATTATATGCGAAAGGTACCAGGGTCGTAGAGCGTTGACCTTGATCTCCGTGATGGCGTCGAGTGGCGTGGTCAAGTTATTCCGAGTTTTTGTCGAGATGATGACAAAGGATCGGCATTCGAACGACACATAGGTCGCATACAATTTGACATGACAGCACAATTCAATAGACATAGCTTGTAAACATTTGATCGAACAATAAGCGGAAAGTTTGGACTCGGTGCGTTTGATTTAAAGTTGTTCCGATTAGAGAAGATCGACGGGAAAGCTGTTACAAAGGCTCAGTTGGAAATGGAGCTACCTTTTCTAATGGGAAATGAGACAAGTGAGATACATGCTGTGTATTTTTTTTCGTCTTTTTGTTGAGAATTTTGTCTAGCACGCGAACGCGGGTTGACCCCGGGGTTGACCACACGAGCCCCTTTCAATGTTAGATTAAATGAGTAAGATTTCTGATTACAGTAAAACCTGTATTAAGCAGACTCCAAAGTAAGTGGACACACCGTATTTTATTGGACACAAGCATCGGTGAGTTTCGATTTTTTCCTTCCCATACTCTCTGTGTACGATCCTGTATCAAGCAGACATCTTAACGATCCTTATTACGGTTTTGGAAGCTATCTTGACAGGTGAGAAATTATGGTTTTTGTCTCAGTTTAGCATGCGCGATATGTATTGTATGACCCTTCGATGATCTTTGGGATATAAATCTCTTAAACGACGATAGTTTTTATGCTGTGTAGCCATTTATAGAATTATTGTTTCTCTATGCCTTCGTTATGCTAGTTCTCTTGGCATATTATGTTAGAGCCTCTTTGGCTAACTTTTTTTGCAAGATAAGTAGTGATCGGCCGCAGCTTTTCTTATGAATATGCTAGGATCAATCAATCTCTCAGCCCGTGATTTAGTGTCTAAGTCTGCGGTGTGCAAGACTTGCGAGAAAGTGGATCTTTATTACGGATGTGAGCGTCTAAGCTCAAAGTCTGAAGCTGCCGTGTCTCTATTGGAATCATGACCTCTTGCAGTTATGGTTAAGCTCCTTGTTTTATGCTGTTTTTGAGTAGTGTTTCCTGGAGCTTGAAGAACTTCCGTTGTTTCATCATGGCGTTATTGCATCCCGACATGGCTTGTGCAGATATGGTGATCTGTTTTGAAAATCTCACGGATGTTAGTGAATTCTTACGTTTTTCTTAAGCAAGACTCCCATAAGTAAATGTCTCACGGGATAATATGAAATAATTCCGTTGTCCATGAAATGTTTGCCGCTCTCGTATTCTTGGGAAGGATCGAATGTTCCGTTTTCTCATTGGCTCGTTTAATTGAATCAATAGCATTGGTGTAGTTTCCTTATAACTCACACTATTCACTATTGGTGGAGGTTTTTTCTGCTTTTAAATAGCCGAGTCAACCCCACTGGCATTTGGACTTTACCGGTAAAGAAATTTCATTTTTCGATGAGAATTTATGTTGATATCAATTCTGTGATTGACTTTTTCTTTGTGTTCTCGCTAGCTTTGGAGAAATGCTTATAAAACGTGTTCAAATTCAGTCCTAAATTGAGTCGTAATAAATGATATCTGGTATTATGTAAACAAAACAAGACTTGGGTCACGCAAAATTCGTTGAGAAGGAAAGGGGTGCGTTGTCGCGAACGCCTCTGTTTGGCACAAGAAGTCCATGACAATTCTCAAGTAAGAATGATTTAATCACAAAGTCCCTCTGGTCATTCACATGGCCTGTAAAGTAACCTTATCTTAACTTTGCAAATTTAAAAGCCTTACTGATATACGTAATTTCCTACTTGTCAAACTAAATCACTTGATAAGATCAATGAATGAAAATATTGAAATGAACCGATTTCCGACAGCGTGACCCAGTTAAAAAAAACGTAAAACTTTCTTATACAAGCGCACGAGTATAGGCTACCAGTGTAGCCTCTTGTTAACTGACAATTGGCCGAAAATATAGTAGTTAACTGACAATTGGGTACCCCCATTAGCACCCTCATTTAGCAGTGCTAGATTAATTTGTCGTGTGTTTGGCCTTGTTTACAAAATGGTAAAATAAGCTCACTGTAGCTGTCGAGAAAAAGCTGCGCCGGGTTTATAGCTCTTTACAGGCAAATTCACCGCGAGAAACAACTTCAAGCATCACGCTTCAGTGAATGTTCTGACACCTATAGAATGAATTGAATTCCATTGTAATAATCTAATGGATGGTATCAATTATATATCCGAAAAAAATCCTCCCGTTTTCGCGTTATTTCCGCTAAATCGGAAAACGCAAACTAAGTTTAGTTTTTTTTTGTAATTTCTAAGTTTTTCAGATTTGGAATTGTGAAATGTAATACCCTAATCAGCCTAAAGGTTTAGGGGGGGGAGTTTTGATCTCGTCATTGCACGAACAGAAATCTAGGACCGGAAAGAGTTACGCGATTAACATCGGAACGGATAGATTGCCGTCCAAAATGGTGGCGCTGTTCAGATGTGTGTTACTTTTCTTTTATACCCTCTTAAAGTTTGATGTTCCCAATGTTTACGTTTTTTTCTACGAAAGAGACGATAACTTTGTAATAGGAACGAAATTAAAAAAAGCCCGTCAAGGTTGTTGAAAGGAGGTGTCGCAGAAGATTCCTGTCAATTTTTAGAATTTTCAGTCAGTTCAGTTGCAACCTGTTGGTAAACGAACTTGAAATGTTCACCCGTATACAGACTTCTATTTTATGAGAGGGGTGAATCCAGCGATCTGTTTTTGGTCGTATCGTAAGTTTGTCTCAAGAAAAGGCTATAATTTTAGCTTGTATTCGCTACGCTTTATAGATGCGTGGAGCTCGCTAAAACCTTCGTTGGCATTTTTGACAGTCTAGCGACTGCTTCGTTTATGCTAGTCCACTGTTTGATTGAGGTAAATATATGTATATTTCTATGAATACATGTAGGTGAATGTAGTGTAGTATTAGTTTTTAGACGGAAGTAATGCGACTTGTTGCTTGTGTTTATTATAGCCGGCGTAAGGGCAAGAGCCCTTTTAGGAGCCAGCAAATCAATAAAAGTCGTTAGTAACAAAAGAGTCGCGAGTGTGACTATAAATAATTTTCATGTTAGTGTAGCGTATTTGTTCAAAATAGTCTTCATTTGACTGAGGGGAAACTTCAACTTGATTGTATTACGCCACAGCCAACCCGTGAATAAGAAATGGTAACACGTAACGCAATATTGCGGTAAGCTTATGTTTTCAATTAGCTCCCAAATAGTGCCAATATCTCTTTTGAAAAAATCAAAACGCTGAAATCGCTTATAAAATGCTTCTTAAAATGCTTGCTTGATAAACTTTTGTTAAATAAATCAGCAAAATTATTACGTCTTTTGCATACTATTGAATAATCAAACCGTAATGGCAATGATTCAGTATTCCAAAATAGAACAAAGCCAAATCCATACTCTTGCATAATCAAACCGAAAGATTGATACTTCTTAGCTTAGGGCCTGGTCGCACTACAGTCGAAACAAAAATTAGCCCGTGCAAAAATGGAGGAAAACAAAAGAAACCGCTCCGGTGGGACACGCTTTTTGTGGAATGTTTTTGTTTTTATGTCATTTTGCACGGGATAATTTTTGTTTTTGACTGTAGTGCGACCAGGCCCTTAGTCGGCAAAATCTCTCCTCTCTTGCATACTATTGCATAATCATGACACCTCGACATTTAATACCCATTCAAAATTGAAATGACTAATTACTGTTTTCCTCAAAAATCTCGACAAACTATCAACACACAAAAAAAAACAATCTTTAGGAACAAAATTTTACTGCTAAAGGAATCCAATACGTATATTTAACTAAACACAAAAATTCACTCTGCAATCTCCGCGAGAATTAAACATGACATCACCTATTTATACTTTACAATCTGTCAAATCTCTCAAAAGTGTTGAATAAATTGGATATTATATTTCGTTATTTTCCTTAATTGATTATTCCTCAATTTATTATATTATCGCTCATATGAAAACACAAACTTTCCCGTGCCATTTAACTTCCTCAAAACGTCTCCATTCATTATAAAAATACACCGTGAATTTCTAAAACTGCGTTTCCCAAGAACATACATTTGACCTTATGTACCCTTCTAAACGAGGTCTAATGGCTTTACGAAAAATGATTGACAAGAAAAACACAAATTTCTTAAACCTTTGACGATCAATTAAGCCGTCTCGGACACATCCACTTAAAAACATGACATGACATGACATCCCAATACCCTAGGGAAATTAACAATAGGTCCGGGGGAGCTCCCCAAAAATTTTAGTGGCCGTATGTGACGCCCTTCTTGAAATCCTAACCGGTTTAACCAACTATATCCTCAATGCCATAATATAGCTTGTATAAAGAACTACCCCCCCGGACAAAAGTTAACAAAGTTAAACAAAGAAACCTTTGTTAACAACTTTTGTTCCTTTTTATGTACATGATACCTATATCTCGTTTTGCGCATGCGCATTAACGAGATAAAAAGCATCTCGCCTGCAGTTCCATATGTAAACGAACAAGTTGGCATTCATAGTGATTTTGTTATGAAGACTTTGTTGGATTGTCGACAAACAAAATAGACTTATTAAATTGCTAGTGCAACAAACATCGGAATTCTGCAACGAATTTTTCAAGTGTTGACTATAGTGTACATGTTAGTATACATCGTCCTTAGTAGCTGTTCGCTTTTCCCGGGGCACATTTTGGTAAATTTTGGGGAGAATCGGTGGCTATGGTAACGAGATATGACGTCAAAATCACCATGAATAGGCTATTTATTAAAGGTAAAATCTATTCGAAATATTCTGACGCCCAGAAAATGATCGAAAACGCTACTCTGATGTGATTTGTTTGTTCAACTCGTTCCATCATTTTTTAATAAAAAAAAACGCACCAAAAAAATTCATATATTGAACCGTCAAAGGTTGGCTTAAAGTGTCAGTGAGTGAGTAATTTGCATTTCCTTTTTTAATGTTGTCCGGTTTTTAGGCTAACTGGGAATTGTAAGATAAGCCGGTTTTAAAGGGGCATTGTCGCCATTTTTAATGTCTCTTCAAAGCCGAAAGTATTATTATGAAAATAAAAAGCTAAGCCCATTTTTGTTAACAACCATTATACTATCGCACGAAATTTGGTATTAACTGTCTTTGGCAGTGGATGGCAGGATGTTAATCGATTGCAACTTAAAAAATAAATTGAAATTCTAAATTAAATCTATTTTCTGTATTCAAAAAAACACTTGATATTTTCCTCTTGTAGGGCTATTTCGTGTTTATGCAAAAGTACTTAGTCAGATACAAAGGAAAAATATTACTTATGCTGTCCTCATTACCAAACAAGGATATTTCAAACTATTTTCCCAAATACCCACACATACATGGCCCACACAGACCACTTTTTTTATTGTTTTCACGTTTAAATACCCCTAAATGGTCATGTGGTGGGAAATTTGAATTTGTTTAATCAGCTGTAACTTTACGCCTTTTTAGCGGAGCACTCGCCGGGCCGAAGGCCGGGCTGCGCAGCCCCATACTCATAGAACCTAGCCCGTCATTTTTCATGGTCATGGCTAGCGGAATGTTTCGCGGGCGCGCGTGTGTCCGCCGCCCTCCGCCGCCGTCGCGCAGGACCGGACTACTGTAGCTCCGTCGCGCAGGACTAGCTCGCGGGCGCGTATGACGTCGCAAAACATGCGCGTACGACGTCATGTTGAAACCAAAGCGAGGCTTTTTTTTCGCGCGGTTACACGGCCGAATGTCACGTCAGCTGGGAAAACACTTTGATGTTTTGCTGTGTTTACTGAGCGAAAAAGACGGTTTAAATTAAAGTCGTTATTTTCCTGCATTTTTTCGTGGTTTGCTACTCAAGACAGGGATACTAATAGAGGTTTTGCACGGCAGCCATGTTGCATGGCAGGAACAATGAAAATGTTTTGCATTAGAAGGAACATTCTTTCCCATAGGGAAAATAATCTATTGTTCCTGCCATGCAACATAGCTGCCGTGCAAAACCTCTATTAAGGGATACTCAGAAGCCGCTTTAGTGGAAAAAGAAGAGCTTTCAGGGATATAATCTTGTTTCTAGGAACTATATACGTTTTTAGCAATGCGAGAGATGGGTTCGTTTTACGGATTTCAGCACCAAAGCGGAGATTTAAAGAATTTCCAAGCACAGTAGTCGCCGGAGGGACTTAAAGGTAAAACAAATTACATTTTTCGATGGGAATTTATCTTGATATCAATCTGTGATTGACTTTTTGTTTGTGTTCTCGTTAGTTTTGGAGAATTGTTTTTAAACGTGTAGCTTAAATTCAGTTGTATTAATTTCTTGAATTTCATCGAAGACACGGCTCGGCCTCGATGCGCGTTTTGCGTTTTGATTTTAAACATAAACTAATGGAGATTTGAATAAAATTTTTCGAAAGAAGATTGTGTTGTCCATTTTTATGTGTTTGTTCATTCATTACATAGATTGAAAAGCGATTTTATGTAAACAAAACAAGACTTAGATTTTATACTCGCGTCGTCTTATGCAAATATGTTTGTGTATTTTTGCAATTTTGATTTCCAAATCAGTTTCTCGGGCATTTTGTGACAAGCAACAAGTGTATTTTATTCGGAAAATAGTCGTAATAGTTATTCTAGACGGAGAAAAAGTTGTTTTTCTGAACTTCTGTACGGTCTAAATGTACTGTGCAGACGGTCGGGTAACATGCTTAAGCTTACTATTGAGAATTGCTAAAATTGAAAAATAGCCCGGTCGTCAATCTTAATTTCGACCTTTCACCTAAGTTAAGTTTCATCTTAGTTAAGCTTGTTCAGAGGGTCTTCAGAGGGCAACGCTGTTAGGCCAAGCCTAACTATATATATTATCCGATTGAGATAGGGTTTTTACTAAAAATATTATTTTTCTGTTGCAAAAATGTCTGTAAAGTTTTGAACACTGCTTTTCAAATTTTTAATGTTGTTACTAAAAATAGGTGGCACTTATGACGTCATACTTTCAAGAAAAGCCAAAAAAAGCCTTCACAATGGTAAAAACTTTATGAAAAATTTTCTCCAATTAAGATGTTCTAATGTCTTGCTTCATTTAATATAAACTACTCCTCTGTGAGCCAAATAATGAGATTTAGAACCTTCCGGGAGGGAAAGCCCTAGCAACCGACCATCGTATCTTTTTTCCCCAAACCCCGAAGTTGCGTATCGAAAATTGCTCGAGAAACTGATTTGGAAACCAAAATTGCAAAAAAATACACAGACATCTCTGCGCAAGGCGACGCGAGTGAAGTTAGAACTATAAAATCTAAGTCTTGTTTTGTTTACATTAAATCGCTTTTCGACCTATGTAATGAATGAACAAACACATTACTGCGCCTTTCAATAACATGCGGAATTTGAAATTCAAATTTCCACCAACGGTTGCGTTTTACACTGCCGTCAATCATCTTAGCTTACCTCTCAGGAAACAGATCTTCACTTCAATGAGTTCAAAAGGTCACGTCCGTGCATTATGATTGGTAGATTTCGATCCATTTTGTTTGTTTCTTTTTTACATGGTCCGTTGGCTTTCGTATTAATTATGATTGACGGCAGGGAATAACGCAACCGCTGGTGGAGATTTGAATTTCAAATTCCGCATGTTATTGAAAGGCGCAGTAAAATGGACAAAAAAATCTTCTTTTGAAAAATTTTGTTCAAACACTCTGGGAATTTTTTGCTCTGAAAGCGGCCAACAGCTTATGTGGGGACGTGAAAGGATGCATGAATTCTCGAGGTTATAACTTTTGTTGTATTGACGGTATCAAACTAAAATTGGCACATGCTATACGAAATATTTTGCACTTAAAGTTGCCACGGTTACTGGTCTCAGAGTTTTCTCCTACTTCAATATTAAGCACACAATCAAGATATCTTCAATGCTCTCTGGTCCTTGGATGGTCGGACATAAAAGCGTGTTACGGACGGGTTACGGGCGCCCGTTGGCTTGGCTTAGTAGCCAGGCCGTTTGGTTCAAAACACTCTCGTCAGGGAGAGACACGAGCAAAACAACCGTTGCAAAACTGGATTCGCACGAGTACCCAGGGGACGCCTTGTCAACATTAGAGCCGCCCGCCCGGTTGTTCGAAAAGTTGGCGGGACTACTTTTTTCTTGTTTCAACTTCAAATTCCTTCTATAAAGCCGAAAATAGCCGCGGTTACACAAAGTACTTTAACCGATAAATTAATTTACCTAGGCTTTACGGCGACGGTAACGAGAACGTGCTGAGGAAAAAAAAGTGCTGAGTAAAATTCCTCGCGAGGTAGTTAGCTCAGCTGTTTGCTCAAGTGTGCGCTGGAGTTTTTGTGAGTTTTTTGCCTCGCGAGGTCGTGAGGCAAATATCTGTCGTGTTTGATATTTTTTTGCCTCGTGAGACAAATTCGTCATCGTGTGCGGGCACCACGAGGATTTGGCTGAGCCAAATTAATCGATTAGCCAATAAAATTGCGTGGCGAGCTCACGTGATTTTACAATAACTCTTCTTACCCTAGAACAATTGCACAATGGAACAATCTCCCGCCAGAAATTATTACATTTACCTCGCTATCTTCATTTAGGCAATCCCTGTGTAACCTTACATATTGATCAGCAATTTTGTGTTTTTGTTTTATTTATCATTGTAATTTTATTATTTAAAGTAGTCTGCAATACTCTGTTAAGAGTGAAGACTTAATAGGTGGTTTGCAATCAATCTCTAGAGACATAGATAACAATAGTGAAACGAACAAATGCTGGTGGACGAACAAAAGGAGCTAATGAGAGAACTATTGTTTATGTCCACCAGCATGGCGGCGATGACGTAACATGAAAACCACCCATTGGTAAATAAATAAACTGACGTTTTCCTTGTTGCCGTCGTGGCTGCTTTTAAAAGAACTGATTTGCAGTTCTTTGCAGTAATTGTCTAATGTTTGGGAGCCGTTAATTCGAAAGAAAGGATTTCAAGCTTAGAAAGAGAAAGGAAACCTCAAATTTGATCATTTGACGTTGTTGTTTTGCAGAGAACGGCAACGAAATGTATCAAAATGTGTAACGCACGTGCATAGTCGTTGTTTTGCTAATTAAACCTATTGGTACCACTGTACCACCTAGCTGCTCGGGTTGCTCAATCCTAAATTTAACTATATAAACTGCTACCCTTAACCTCAACTGAAAGCTAACCAGTTACTCCGTTATATAAGTCTCAATAAAGTGTCCAACGTCCTTCTGAACGGTATGATTTGGGCTTGACCGCCCGTAACCCGCCCGTAACACGCTTTTATGTCCGACCATCCAAGGACCAGAGAGCATTGAATTTTCTGGTTATATTTACCGTCTTTATGAGGGTACTGCGGTTTTGGAGCTAAATGTGAGATGCACAGAAAGGAACGGACTAGCTCTTTACTCTAGCGAAGTTTTGGACGATTGGAATCGATTGAAGGTAATTTTTGTCGCTTTTCATTGCAGCGACTTGGAATTGCGAGTTCTCCCTTTACTTCTTTTTTAAGTCAAACCAGAAATACCAAAACTCGCTAAAATACCGTTTAGAAGCCATAAAGCCACCAAGAAACAACAGACAGACATTATTTAATGAGGTATGAACACTTTAATGGCTGTTTATTTATAATTTTAATATACTCATGATAAAATCTCATTCAAATCCTTACATTTTTGTCGTTGAGGAATCCTGTTGTGAGCCTGGGCTCCCTGTGATTATATAAAACAAAAACTTGCCGGAACAAAAATCCAACAGGAATAAGCGGCGAACACAATATCAAACGGTCCTATCCATCCATGAACGCCTTGCATTGTCTTGAAAACTTGCAATTGTACGCTGTAGTTCTTTTTTTTTCTTCTCAAGTCAACACACGAAGAGATTTTGCAGTATGTATTTCATGGCTGAAAGCCATACAGTCGTCGACATAAACTAAAATATGCGTGCATAAATTTGCATGCGCTGTGACACGAGAAAAAAAGAAAACTCCGAGGCAGATTCACAACTTGTGGGCTGCGCCACGAGTAATAAATCGTTCCGAGAGGGACACAGAAATTTCTTCAAATTGTTACGTTATAACTCGAAAAATATTTGTGATATGGACAAACGGTTTTCAGTTTTTACTATTCTCGTTGTCCTCCTTCGAAAACGCTAGATAAAAAGTTGAAAATTATAAACTTTAAATTAAGGATGTAGTGTGACGTCATCAACTGTGACGTCATATTTTGATATCTCCTGTCAATTTTGATGTCATTCTCGTCCCCAGAGCCCTCGTTTTGTTTGGTCAGCGGAAAAAACGAAGGCTCTGGGTCCAAAGCTTTCCGGATGTCGTAAAATCCACGACATCCGTTAGCGCATGCCTAATGCATTAATGTACTATTGCGCTTCAATCTCAGTACAAGAAACCCGGAAATAATAAAACCTTTCGTGTGTGCATTCTCGTCCGCAGAGCTCTCGTTTCGTTTGGTTGAGCTCTGGAGACGAGAATGTTGTGTGTGTGGAATGGCGTTCGAAAGGACTGTACAACTACAGGAAAACATCGCGCTGAAAAAGAAATATTGTTTTTGTATTTTGCCTACTGGTTTTAGAAATTCCTCGATAAGTCAACCGATTTCTTTCGTTTGGGAGCTGTGTATTAGGCCTACTCTGGGACCCAAAGTCGCCGTAACTTTGGGCGACTTAAGGCGACTTTAGGCGATTTAAGCATATTTTCTCCAAAATTTAGGGGGCTTTTAGGCGATTTAAGGCGATTTTGGGTGACTTTAGGCGATTTTAGGCGACTTTGGGCGATTTTGAGCGACTTAAGGCAATTTTAGGTGACCTTCAGGTGACCTTCAGTGATTTAAGTGGGAATCATCATGGTACACCATACTGCATTGTTTCAGAAAGTATCCATACTATCTCCATGGAAGGTTTTTGGTTTGAATGCTCCACCAATCCCCCCTGCCCCCTGCCCCGTCAACCCTTCTGCAAATTCCAGTTTAGTGGCTTTTAAGACCCTCCTCTGTCCCCTCCCCCTAGGAATTTCTAATAACCTCCCATGATGTGGGTATGGACCTGCACACTGAAGTCAATACATTAACAATAAACATGCAACAATGACCTAAACACCAGCTAACAAGCAAGGTTGTTGCCACATTGGTCACAGGGCCAAAAGCTGAGGAATTAAGAAAAATCTATGAAATAGTAAGTGTCACAACAAGAAATTTAGGGGCCCTGAGTGGGCATTTCAGGGTATAGGGCTCTGGTTAGGCAACAGCCTTGGCAAGCAAACTAATATTTTTCTGCCTCTACTATTAACCAAATTTAAATTAATTCGGAATGCACAGTGGATGCCTCAAATGGGAGTGAGATGCCATAAACTGTATTTAATAATACTTTATTTCCTCAAAATATCATGTACGTCTCTCGAAAGCAACAATTGCTATTCCAATGAGATTATTTTAAGAATGTTTTATAATTATATTATTGCCAATTTTCTTCAGATGTCATCATGGGTTGTCTTTATTTTGAGAAAATACATTATTGCCATAGTTACAAAGATATAAACAACCTAAATTTACTTACAAAATACTTATGAAAAAAAAAGTCTGAAAGGATTGTTTTCCATTCAGACTAAAATAAAAGTAAAACAATACCAACCATTAATTGTCAATGTCACAAATTAAAAAGATAACTACCTTAGTGAATGCATCACTAACAGTAACACAAGTTGCCCGATCTATCTTGGCTCGAAACTTTGGTAACAGGCATGCCTTCCTTGCAAAAGCCTTTGATCCTTTCCAAGATCTCTTGTCCTTTCCTAGCACCCAACCAATTTGCTCCTCTCCGGTCTTCAACAGGCAAAAACCACTCCCACCCAATTTTTTGTTCCGTTAGCTTGTGGCTTTTGTGCTTCTCTTACAATAGTCTGAGCTGCTGGAAACTTGGATGTGCCACTTTATAATAAATTGAAGCACATTCTTGCTTGAGGCTTACAAACCGCTTGAGGCTTACACACCGGCTCGTCCGAAGCACTTGCAATTTGCAATGGGGAGCGTTTTACCCGCGATTGAGAATCATTTGGGTTCTTTGCGGTATATTAGCCCTGAAAGCTGTCACTAATATTTCGGTACATCCCCAAAAGAAAGCCAGAGTACGTCCGCCATTTTCCTTTTGATCCATAATCCCTTTCGTAAACTTGTTACCAGGTTTCGTCCAACTTTTCAACATGTGCCACAGTCCGGCCCGGATCGTTTCCGTTTGATCGCATCGAAAAGTGCTCTCAGTAAACTTACCTGGAATTCTGTAGTTGATACGAGGTTTCTTGCCGCAATACAATCTGATAGCCAGTCAGTGATGACAGTGGATACCGTGTCTGGCAGTGATATTATGAGACAAATATTGATGTGCTTTCAGCTTGAATATTGCGTGACTTTTGCCAGACCAGCGTGTTTCTAGATCAAGCGATGTGGTTAACTTTCAAGTCACATGATCAAAACAGTTTCTTGAACCTTGGCAGCCATCTTGCTTCAAATGGCGAGTCTCGTTTTCTAGCTTTTCTGCCAACAGCGGAACAACTTCAAAGTAATAAGGCGTTTTACAAGTAGAGTCTTGTCTTGCAAGAACAACAGGGAATTTTTGTACTTGCTTGGCTCTCCAACTTCAATTAAGCTGTATCGATTTGGCTGGATGTGTGGTCTTTGACTTTAATAAACTTATATCTGAGGATGCTATGAAATGTCTAGAAGTTGTTGGTAGACGAACTAGACGAGATGGTCACTTTGTCTTTACCTGTCTGTGATGGGTAAGCGTACGATTTACTCAATACATATAAAAGCACTTTTATAGCGTTACACTTTTGAGCTTACAGTCATGTAACTTGCAGAATGTAAGTTTTAAGCTTACCAAAAACCTAGATGTATTTTAAAACTGGATTTACTGGCGTACATTCATTTCTGAGTGTAACACTATGGAGTAGTTGCTAAAAGACGTGACAAGGTTATTACTGGTGATTACATCTTTTATTCGTGTGATCTGTATGTCTAATAATATTAAATACGTTTGTTTTATGCACCTGTCAGTGGAAAGCCCCGCACCCCCATACCCGGGGAATGCGGGGCATTAGCGGGGCATTTAAGTGGATTTAGACCACCCCTTTTGCTACGGTATGCGGGGCTTTCGACAACATTAGACGCGATTAGGCGGGTTTTGATTTTGACGCCATCTTGGATTACGCACGCAGAGAACGCTGGGAAAACGTACGGACTCAAAATGGCGACGGAGGAGAGAAAGGTATGTACGAGTTTAAAATCCATTTATTCCATGCTTGTATTGGACCATCCACTGAATTTTGTATTCAGTTTATAAATAGTATCATGTGTTGTCTTGGAACAAGGAAACAAATGTAATGTTTATTTTACTAGTCATGCTCGAATGGCGATGACCTTTTGTCTGTCTTTGCGCGTGTTTATATTTCAATGCAAAGTGTGCTGGTGGGCGATTGTTCTTTGTTGTTTTAATGCTTGTAATTGGCCATCCATTGAATGTTGTGTTCAATATTTAAATAGTGTCTTGTCATGGGAATTTGACGAATTTTGCATCGTCTATTTGCTAGTCATGCTCGATTTAAAAAAAACGACCTGGTGATCTTTTGTTCTCTCTTCCAAGGTTAACTTTTGTTTTTCAGTACAAAGATAGTCGGTGGCCTGTGGTCATCGGCGAAAACGATGATGTGGTTCAGAGAGTAAAGGATTATTACAATCTGAGTATTAATGCTGCTGTAATGTTTCAAAGATATTCAGAGACTTGGTCAGAATGGGTAGGTGTGAAGGTCATGGAAATTTTGGATAAAGACAAAATTCGTGTTATTGTACTGGAGAAGTCCAGCTGGCAAGTGGCTGTGCCCAGACTGTGAAGACAGTAACAGATATAGTGTTCTATGTTCTATACTATTTGAGAGAGTGCCACTATCACCTCTGAGTAAAAAAGAGACAAGAGATTGAACTTTGTTTGCCGTCGGTTAATTTTATATTTTTAGAGAGTGTTAATGTTGAAGCAAATTTTTTGGCTGTAGATACATTTTGTAGAGTTTTTGCTTCATCTTTAAACTCGCTTTGTTTTAATACGTTGTTGTTCATTTATATACAAGATGTCACTTGTACTTGAGGAAACATGCAATATTATATTGAATTTAACGTGATTATTTGAGAAAAATCTTGAAATATATTGATTTTGTTCAACATTGTGTATTCTGATTTTTTTTTTAACTAGTGCCCCGGGGCGGGGGAGAAAAGTGAGATTTTGACACAAGAAAATGCCCCGCATAGCGGGGAATTTGCTTCCTTTAGAAGGCAGTCCCTGTCTAATGCCCCGCTATTCCCCGGGTATGGGGGTGCGGGTCTTTCCACTGACTGGTGCATTATGCAGAGGAATTTGATGCTATTACTTATAACTGTTGGGGGTTAAGAGGGTGGTGAGTGGGGGGAAATTGTTTCGTAGAAAAGATAATGGGGAGGGGGGGGGGGGGGGGGGGGGGGGTGGGGGTAGGAGGCAACTTCCTGTATGCTTAATATAGATTTGCCACCTGTAGTACTTTTCATATTAGGGACCTGCAGATCAGAGTATGAGATAGAGTGTGAGTAGTGCTAATGTTTTAGATTATCAAATGTAAAAACCAATCTTGTTTCTAGAGACTCCTTCTCTACTGGGCGACACCAGGGAGAAGCGAGGGCTCTGGGAATATGACTGGTTTAAAATTCGAAAGTCAGTCATAGTCAATCTTGTACTTGTACTCTGATCTGAAGGCCCCTATTGTAATGGAAGGTTTGGAACAACACCATATATAAGGACACATCAGAGGATTTTTGTAACTAAGTCAGTCCAGAAATAGCAACGTTTATCATATTGGGTTAATTAAGGTTGTTAGGAATTAAGCGACTTAGGGCGACTTAAGGCAACTTTAGGCGACTTTAGGTGACTTTGGGCGACTTTAAGCGACTTTGGGTCCCAAAGTAGGCCTGTATTTATCGTTTCGCCACAGAACGCTATCATATCCCACCAAATTAGTTGATGGGATAGCTGAGTTTGTTGATGGACACGCTGCGGTCATTGATTAGGCTTATTTCATCGAACAGTGGTAAGAAATATCGAGGAATTTTTGTTTTGCATTCGTTTCATGTTATTTTAATTGGGCTTCAAGCGACCTTCGTTTCCCTAGATTTGTATTTCAAGTTGTAGCAAAGAGTACTACCTAAATTTAATTACTAATAAAGAAAATATAACTTGCTTACGAGAGTGTTGATAGCGTTGTTGTGTTGTTGTTATTTAAAATGGGTAACCTAGTGGTAATATTTCTTTTCACCCTTGGGCTTTCTTCAGGATTTCTGCCTCTCTTTACTCGTCCCTGTAGCAAGCAACATACTTCTTTAATATTCGTGGCCGCTTATAGCTTCGTCTTCCAAGACACATACTGATTATTTTCGGAAACGAATCGCTCACGTTTAGCGACAATCAGATACCGTTATACTTTGAAATTTAGCAGCCGTATCTTTATACGTGCTAAACCAAACAAAACTGGGTGACATTGGTCGTTGAATGCGTTGAAATTAAACCTTGGTTTTGATGATGTAGTCGTCAAAGTCAGCATTTGAAATTCAACCGGAAGTAAAACCTTATGCTTAGAAGGGTAAAATGTTTTACCTTGTTGCGCATTCATTTTTAAACGGCCAATCAAAAAATTCAGGACAGGAACAAGGATTGGAAACCTTTCCGCTAAAACAACAAATAAACCGCTCATCAGCGCAAAATTTAACATCATTTTATTGTCGAGTATATATGTTCATCATCTTGACTTTTACTCGAGATGGCAACGTTGGAATGTTTGTTAACGCTACTTAATTTTTGCAAAACTTAGCTGTTTTCCTAAACTCGGAACTGACAATCGCCTGCAGTTCTTTCTAAGTCATAGTACGCCATCTTGGACTTGCTTTGTCGAATACAGCTACAATGATTTTCTCCAGCTGCAGGCAAAAAAGCCTATTTTACCTTAGTTACTGAGAAACACTGTCCCAATAATTAATGCCTATGACTAATCATTCTTAGCTACCTATCCCAATTATGAGATTAAGTCGTACTACTTACAACGGATTGAATGTTTTAAATTGCCTGAGTGCTATTGCATTGTCTCCTATTCCTAAAGCATGCTGTATTGCAAAAGCTCGACAGTTCGCTATTCGTCCTTCCGTTTCATTTTGATTAGGCTGGGTGACTTTATTGTTCCTCCCGCACAAAAATTTCTTCAGAAACTGGCGAAATTCATTCATCTGAGCAAAGTAAATTATGAAGTTTATTGCACTGTTCAAGTATATAAAAATGCCAGCAATTGCACGAATTATGTAGTAGGTCGAAAAGTCACGTTGTGGTTTCGCTATGTTAGTGTACACGCTATTAGCCGAGTACAAGAAGTAAGGAATGATAAAGGCGAAGGTAAGGGCGATCAGAAGAGTTGTTCCTCTAATTTTCTTGGCTCTCAAATGAGCTTTGAACGTATTGTTAATTGTTCCGCTGGCAATTTGTCTTCTTCTCCTAGACCACACAGTTTTCATCAAACACATGTTGATGTAAGTGATCAAAACACTTGGAAGAATGTATTGTAGTGGGACAATGATGAGTGATATTTGAAATGGATAGAAACCATGCTGAGTTTTACACACAACAGTGTAATGAGTGTCATTGAGGTACATCCTTGTTCCATCGTGAGAGGCTGCAATAAACAACGGGACGACAAGTCCTAACACCCAAGCGCAGATAATTAACCTACGAATTTTCCAGTAATTAAATGTACGCAGAACCGATCGAGTTGATAGATACTTCTGAAGACTTATCACAACTAGGTTGTTCATCGTGATAACTGGAAATATGAAATGAAGATATCTCGCTATCTTACAAGGCCAACCAGTCTGGAAGACGTCAAAAAACAGTTGGATGCACATGAGAGGCAGCGACACCGCACACGAAAGAAGATCTGACAAAGACAAACTTTTTAAATAAAAATTTATATTTGTGACAAAACTGCTTGACTGGATTGGATTTCTCGATGGCTTTTGCAAAAGATAGTAAAATACGAAACAGTTGCCAAGGAATCCGATTCCGCCAACAATTGATAGAATTACGCCGAGGACTCTTTTTGCGGTGTCACCAGCCGGCGTGAAGACGTAGATCGGATCGATCGTAACGGTGTGGTTATTCCAATAGGATGAATTGTTTGCATTTGAGTGATTGGCCCAAGGTAGCCATGTTGTTGCATTGTCGTGGTCCATGTCTCAAAAGATATCCTGTGTAACAAATGAAAGCAATCATTTACTACACTTCTATTTTCTAACAGGACATGTTTTCTCAATCAGAGTACCGTATTTTCTCAATTAAACGCCCCCGGCGTTTATTTCAAACTTGGCCTTGTGGACCCGGCGTTTCTTTGAATCGGCAGTTTTTTCTCGCCCGCCATTTTTTTAAAAAGGGTTATTATTCGTTTTTCTTGGCAGCCGTGTACCTTGCCCTTAAATCTTAAGTTTATTATACCACAAAAAAAAGTTTGAGGGGCTTACTTACAACTTCCTCTATTATACCCGGCGTTTATTCGGGGCCCGGCGTTTAATCGAGAAAATACGGTACTCAAGAGCATGAAAGCTATGACAATGAAACGTCTACGACATATGGTACGTTCCAAATTGTATCCTTTGCGCTTCGCAAAATGGAAAGATGGCATATAGTGTACTTAAGTCATTAATAATGCACGGCCGCAATTTGGGATACGCCATATTGGATTTCTGGATTTCTCCATAACCTCAGAAACCCCTTCAAATCACTCAAAAGTAATCAAAACTAATAAGGAAACGCTTAAAGTTACGACGACAGACTTAATCATTACATTAAAAGGTGAAAAAATTCTACATATCGAAAAACATGACTGCAAAATCTTGTTCCCATGGAAACATTATGTCATGTGATCATTAAAACGGCACAGGAAACTGTTTCCGGAAAAAAAATAAGAAAGTCACGAAGTTTTGTGACATTTGTTTAATATTAAAAAATACTCATGAAGGTTGAAATTCAGTGCGGGCAATTTTTGTGCCCCACCCCACCCCAGGGTAAATAGGGATAAAGAGAGGTTGATATTTTTATTTGCGAGTCCATTAATATTTTTATGTCTACATCGCAGAGTCGTTAAATGTACGTTGGCGTTTGATTGGTTTAATAGGCCCATTCACGGTATTATTTTGTATTTTAATTTCAAACGAGTTTATCCCATAGACTTCCCATAGTAAAGTTCCACACCTATTATTGACGTGTTATTGTTGGAAAACAAACCTTTCAGGATGTTCGTTTCGTTTTTGAAAAATAAGATGCAAATGGACGTTTAAAAATTTATTTCGTCGCGGAAACCTCAATGATTGTTTTTCTGAAGAAATAACTAAGATTATATTTAATGTGTGTTCTTTGAAAACAAACATTGTATATTATCACTGAGTAAATATTTTACTTATGTCGTCCTTTTCAGCTACAAACTAAGGAAAAAACACCTTTTTGATGTAAACCAATAATTTTGTCTTTTATTAACGACTATTACCTCATTTTCATACATTGGTTCGATCGCGCCGTTATTAGTGATGGTCCTCTAGAAATGTAATTACTGTTTGCTTTCATTACAGAGTTTCGATTTTAAAGGGGAAAACGTTAATTATAACGCGCAAAATAGAATTCTGTATAACATAAGAGAGAGGAAAAAGGATATCTGTATAGTTATAATCGTCGAAAGATTGACAACAGAACAGCATATCTGAAAAAGTGCTGATTCATTTTGACTGTTCGCGTGCACTTAAAATATAGTTAGACCCAAAAGTAACAAAAAGTGTTGCTCAGTAGCTTACATTTCAGTGATCAAATTGATTTCATGTCAAAGGGGGAAAGTTAGAACGACCTGGTACAGTATGACATCAGTATAACATTAGCACACGAAAGTACTGCTCAAATGCTTCCATTGAAATGGTCAGACTTCAGAATTTCATTTAAAGTCGCCAAAGTTGCAATCCGGGTTTAGATATAAGAAGGAACAGATAAAAAAATGCACTTACTTAGAAATTCGACGCTGACAGATCTTCAACTTATACTCTATGTGATTCACCAGTAGAAAAGCCGCCACTGCAGCTGCTACCCTAATGAATACATTGTCCAAAACACCCATTTTCACTGTGCGTTTTTATAGGAAAAAAAACCATTGTAAACCTTCACAGCGTGGGTTGATTGTATCTAGGCATCGTAATACCTAAAAACAACAACGCTTCTTATTCAGAAAGAAATATACGCTGGTTTATTAAATAATAACCTATATCTAGTCTCTGCGTACCAAGGTGGAATAAATTGATGTCCTGTATTTTTGACCTGTCAGGGCAATATTTGTAGCAACTTTTTACCTGAATACTGGGTAAAAAGTGGAAGCAACCAGAAACTGCACGTTTATTTTCGAACGGACAAATTTTCTCAATAAGAGCCGCTTTATTCAAAAGTGAAAACGTTTTTGAAATACTTTCGTGTATTTTAAAAGTAGTTGTAATTCCATTTTTAGTAGGAGCCCACTTTTATGTCTACTTCACTGTCTTTAAAAGTAAAATATTTTAGAGTGCTTGCGGTTAGCCTTATAGAGCTGTTCTTCAAGGTATAGGCCTTTATCACGCAGCGGCCATGTTGACTCCCCGGAGAATAAAATGCTTTGTTTTTTGCCCGCCTAACCTCGTTTTCAACTTTTTCACTGCGAGGCTTAGCGGCGTAAATCTTTTGTTTTTATACAAAATGTCGGGGCGTGAACGTGATTTTACTAAAAATTCAAATTTTTTGGAAAATGCGGAAATTGCAATTATTGTTTGCTAGAGTTTTAGTAGCATTTATATTTTTTTCACTGAAAAAAGGTAAAAAAAAACTCATTTTCATTCAAAAAATGACTTGACAACATTTTACTTATGACATCATATCTCGTTTCCATAGCAACCGGTTGTCGCCAAACTTTACCAAAATGTCTCTCAAGGACTCGGTCATACGACCGAGGGCTAAGGCTCTAAAGATGAGGTTGACAGTGCTTTTCGCACGGCGTTTTGAAATACCCAAGAAGTTGCCTTCTAGACATTCATAGCGAAACCTTATAAGATTTCCAATTACCAACAAAACTTTGTCACTTTGTCAAGACGGAATTCGAATGCTGAATTAATAGACCGTCTTTAAAATTAGGGAGATTGTTTTCATTATAAAAGAGCGAAAATCTCATTGTTGAACATCTATTTCAAACCGCATTTCGCTCGAATGTAACAAGCTATTATAAAACACCTGATAAATATATTCTCGAGGTAGTATTACAACGAAAACGTTAAGCATTTTCAAATTGCAAAACCTTGTTGTGCTTTAACGGCAAAAGTTCTCGTGTTCAGTTAATAAAGAAACGAGAACATTTCATGCTCGGAACCTTTTGCAAACCAAAATTGGAAAATTCATTATCAGCATAAATTACTACTGATTATATGATTGTCAAAGAGTAACATCCTAATTTTTTTCAGTTTTTTTTTAATGAGATGCAAATTGCAGTATTTTTATGTATACTTAACTTGTTTTTAGCTTTCTTCTCGTCGCAAATACCTTAATGGCTCTGCACAATGATTTTGCTTTATTTGATTTTTTTTGTATACAAACAAACATTGTACATTAGCATTAAAATATTTTATTTATGTTCCTCTTTTCTTGCTGCTAGAGACGAAGAGAAAAAAACCTTTTTGCCAAATAATAATTTTGTCTTTTATTAGTTTTGTTTCACTTGAATAATTTGGGTCGACCGTTTTTTAAAACACAGATATCACAGTTTCCATTTAACTAGAGGAAACATTTCATTACTAATAAAAGACAAAACTATTGTTATCGAAAAGCTGTTTTTCCTCCGTTTGTAGCAGTGGGAATAGGATGACATAAATAAAATATTTTACTCACTGATAACATACAATGTTTCTTTTCACAGAAAATAAATGAATTAAAATCTTAATTATTTCTTCAGAAAAAAAAATGAGGTGTTCTAGACGAAAAAAACTTAAAACTCCAATTTGCATCTTATATTTCAAAAAACGAAAAAAACATCCTGTTTTCTAAGAATACGACGTTAATATTAGGTGTGGAAAGTAAATTACAGAAAAATTTATGGGAAATCTATGGGATAAACTCGTTTGGAATCCTAATAAAAAATAATACCGTGAATGGGCCCATAAAATCAATTATACGCCAACAAAATATTGTACTTTTAACGACCGCGATGTAGACATAAAAAAATTAATGGACTCGCAAATAATTTTAATAATGGGCCACAAAAATACCCGCGCTGAATTTCAGTGAAGAATCTGCAGAAGGACAACAGGGTGGTTATTACTTTGTACACAACTCACTTTGAGTAAATGGAGGCGTAAGAAAGAAACCTTTACTAGTTTTTTTTGTCGTTGTTGTTGTTGTTGCATTTTATAAACAAGAGTAATCAGACATATGGAGGAAACGTGTTAACGAACAGTTATTGAGGAAGTCTTTTACCCTAAAACCTTAAACACGCTATATGATCGTTAGGTAATGACAGAGGGTACGGGTAGTGTCCAGGTCTAAGTGGAAAACAATAAACTAATTCGTTATTTTGGGCATCTAAAAACTATTAGTGCCCGAAGGTTTCATACACCTTTTTTACTGACACTTTTATGACGAAACACCAGTTGGAAAACAACTTTGGTCGATGAACTAACCTCGTCCTCAGTCCTTTTCCTCAGTTAAGATAGCAGCGCGGATAAGCCCATTCACGAGGCTGCCAAACTACTTCAAGAATCGTGATAATAAGCAACTATTCGCCGAAGTGGAGGTGGATAATAAGCAAATATTCACCGAAGTGGAGGTGGATAATAAGCAACTATTCACCGAAGTGGAGGTGGATAATAAGCAACTATTCACCGAAGTGGAGGTGGATAATTAGCAACTATTCACCTCAGTGGAGGTGGGTAGTGGTGGATATTTACCGAGCCGCGAAGCGGCGGGGTAAATATCCACCACTACCCACCTCCACTGAGGTGAATAGTTGTTTTAGTATATACTGAAACAGTGAGATAATATAACGAAAATGATGCTTTTTAACTCATTTATTCCTGTCAACGATTACAATTTTCGCGCGCAAATGATTCGCGAGTTGCTGGGAGGTGAATAGCACTTGCTATTCCGAGTTTCAGTAGACAATCAGAGCGCGCCAACAATGCCATCCACTGTTTCAGTATATAATATATATAGTTAGGCTTAGCCTAACAGCGGCGCCCTCTGAAGGCCCTCTGAACAAGCTTAACTAAGATAAAACTTAACTAATAGGTGAAAGGTCGGAAGCACAAGAATTAAGATTAGTATTGACGACCGGGCTATTTTTAAATTTTAGCAATTCTCCAAAACAGCATTACCCGACCGTCTGCACAGTACATTTAGACCGTACAAAAGTTCACAAAAACAACTTTTTCTCCGTCTAGAATAACTATTACGACTATTTTCCGAAAATACAGTTGCTGCTTGTCAAAAAATGCCCGAGAAACTGATTTGGAAATCAAAAATACACAAAAGGCATATTTGCATAAGGCGACGCGAGTATAAAATTTAAGTCTTGTTTTGTTTACATAAAATCGCTTTTCAATCTCTGTAATGAATGAACAAACACATAAAAATGGACAACACAATCTTCTTTCGAAAAATTTTATTCAAATCTCCATGAGTTTGTTTAAAAGCAAACGCATACCATTTATAGCGCATCGAGGCCGAGCCGTGTCTTTGATGAAATTCAAGAAATTAATACAACTGAATTTAAGCTACACGTTTATAAACAATTCTCCAAAACACAACGACAACCCAAACAAAAAGTCAATCACAGATTGATATCAAGATAAAATCCCATCGAAAAATGTAATTTGTTTTACCTTTAAGTCCCTCCGGCGACTACTGTGCTGTGTTGGTGCTGAAATCCGTAAAACGAACCCATCTCTTCACATTGCTAAAACCGTATATAGTTCCTCGAAGCAAGATTTTATCCCTGAAAGCTCTTCTCTTTCCACTAAAGCGGCTTCTGAGTATCCCTTAATTAGTATCCTGTCTTGAGTAGCAAACCGCCAAAAAAAATGTTGGGTAATAACGACTTTAATTCTCCGCTAAAAACAGCATAAAAATCCTGCAACGGCTAAATATAAAAGTGTTTACCGAGCTGATGGCTGCGTAGCCGCGCGAAAAACAAAGCCTCAAAGATCCCGGATGTTTGTGGCGTCACACGCGCATGTTTTGCGACGTCAAACGCGCCAGCGAGCTAGCCCAACGCGTACGGCGGGCGTTCGGCGGGCGCACAACGCGCCCGCGAAACATTCCGCTAGCCATGACCATGAAAAATGACGGCATAGGTTCTATGAGTATGGTGCTCCGCCGGGCCTTCGGCCCGCGTGCTCCGCTGCTAATAGTGGATATTTACCGAGTGTGCCAACAACGCTATTCACTGTTTTAGAATATACTAAAATATCATCATTCTAGGTTCTCTACAGCGATTGGCAGCCATATTTGTTTTCTTGCTTCTGCACTTCTTTTTTAACTGAAAAAAGACGTTTCATCAGGAATAACATGACAAAATACTACACGATTATTGAAATATTTCGACAGCCTCGTCCTGCGGTTTCTCCAAGCCACCAGTTTGAACGTGGAGGAGGAACTGGGGACGAAAGTACCTTTTTAAATAGTTGTCTTTAGCAATATTGTGATCTTTTTTTATCCCGTTAATGTGCGCATGCGCAAACGAGATATAGGTATGGGTATAGATAGATGTATAAATGGAGTCCCTTAGTTGTTAACTTTTGTCCGGAGGTTACTTCTTTATACAAGCCATATAAGGGCATTAAGGATATGGTTGGTAATACCGGTTAGGATTTCAAGAAGGGCATCGCATACCGCCGCTAAAAAGTGATAACTTCGCCATCACAACGGACGACCAGTGGAAGTTGGAGCTTCCAAGTATGCCGGATGACTCAGGAAGCGAAATGAACAGTGTATGTATTCTTAGTGCTTGTGTATTTGTTACATGTATTGGTATAAATATAAGCATGCCAGTTAGTTCGGAAAACCTTCTGGGTATTGCTACGCTTTCAGAATATTTTCGTTGTTGTTTTCACGTAATGTACCATATAATATTTATTTTTCTTGAAATTATTTATGTTATAATTACAGTAGCCTAGTATATAACTACATTTTGTAGCTTTGCGGCAGCGGTGCGAACCCGCTCCTGCGGGTTTCGCAGCGGTGCGAAACCCGCTCCTTTCCTGGAGCGATCGTTACACGTCAGATTTTAGTGGTGTCGGTTGATCATATGTAAATTAATGCATTAAAACACGCAGTAAATCAGCTAAAAAAAACCAGAATATTATAGAAACGAAACACTTCACCCCTTCAAATGAAATACGAATTCATGCCGAGCAGACCGAGCAAGTCACTGGGCTTTATTCCTGCTAGTCTGTCCACAGACCCTCTACTTTGTCTAGAGTTCGTCGAGATCGCAAGCAAAATAGAAACCGCGGGGGATTTGAAAGCGCGCGAACGCAAGGGAGTGACCCTGGGGAAAGACAAATATATGCTTTTATGCCCCCGCTTCGCGGCCACTGTCGCACTCCGCGCTCGCTCTTGCCCGCTCGAAGAAAAATAACTCTTTGCAAAAAATAAACATCTGTGGACAGACTAATTTTCTGCGATTTTGCTCACACAAGGTATTAAATCGTATTAAAAGTTTAGTATACTCATACAAATTACCGGTTCAATCTCTTTTTTTTTTAATTCTGAGCCTTTTTTCTGGCAGTTCACGTTGTACAGAAGAAAATCAGTTTTAGCTAAACCTGTGGGTCCCAAATAGTTATGTCACGCACGAAATATGTCGCGCCTTGCACACCCTCGCCTGTTTCCTAAACGCAAATCCGCTCTAGTAGGTGCGGTTTAATGTAATGAAAAATTTATTTTAGTCTCTTATGTAGGTATATATACAGGCCACTTATGTTGTATTGTAAAACTCCCTGACAGTGGCAGTTGCTGAAGCGCGATCACGCCAGATGAATATGAAACCGACTCAGGAGATGACTTTTCTGATAGGGAGGACGAAGATACTGCGACTGTTACCGTTTCAAGATCTGGGCGGCCAATACGTGCCCATTTCCGCCTTGATTTGTAAAATGTACGCTTATAGTAGATATGTTTCATGTTTCACAGAAAACATATTTTGTTTGTTACTCTCTTCCCAACGTTCTTGTTTGCGCGAGTGCAATATTCCCTGATCACTTCATCCCAGCCAATCACAATTGAGCCATTGACAAACAAAACCCAATCAAATTAAACGAACAAAGAACAGAAAGTACTCTTCCGATATTTGTTTGTCTTTCTCACGATATACTTCAAATATTTTGAAGGTGAATTTTGATGAGCTAAGGGTCTAAGGGTTAGAGAGGAATGTTATGCTCGGGCAAGCAGGAGAGTAACGATAGAAAGCCACTTGTAATGATTTCAACTCCAAATTTGAAAAAAAAGTTATTAGTGTAGCAATTGTTGAATTAGCGATACAATTTACATTTTATGTGCCTTTTTAGCTAAATTTTGGGTAAAAAAATGAAATAATTAAATTACTTAATTAATTATTAACAGTGAATTAACTGTCAACTGACAAATGGTCTTAAATTGAACTGACAACTGACAACTGGCCAAAATTTGAACTGACAACTTACATCCCCCCCCCCCCCCCCCTGCCTGGGGGTGGCAGGCCTGCACGACTCTTTCCTTGTGTTTTTAATGCCATTTGCTCGTTCTATATGTTTTTAACGGATATTTTACATTTAGCCGTTTGTTATGGAGGATTTTAGTGACTGTAGAGTGTAGACTGAGTTTTAAAACATTTCAAAAGCCGCATGCAACGGACTAGAGGTCAAGTCTGTCGGTTGTAGTTTCCCGTGCTGTTGCGCTTGTAGCTTTTGACCTCATTTGCCTGGCGGTTATTGTGTTGTTTTCACCATTAATATTGGCATGTAGGTTTTTATGTAGGAAAGGTTTGAATTTCTCTAACTTTTCTATCTGAAATACCGGACATGGCAGGATCTGAAGTGATCTGTTGGCCGTAAATGTCTTTCCTTTTATTTTTGTCACGCTGGGCCCAGCTATTTTAGATTTGTCTTTGCAGGATTTTAATTTTCAGGATCCAAGCTTTATAGCAGAGAGAGTTGTAGCTTAATAAGCCATTCAACTTGTAGAGAGTTGAAGTTTGTCTCACTCAAGGCTGTAACTTTAGCTTCTTTCGCTACGCTTTATAGCTGCGTGGAGCTCGCTGTTTATGCATCAGTCAATTCCAGCAGTGCCCATCCCCCCCCCCCCCCCCCCCGGGCAACCCCGGGGCATTTGCTCACGTTGTCGGTCCCTGGGGTGGGGCATTAGCAATGTTTTCGCGGCCCGGGGGTGGGGCATTTGCCTACCCCCAGGTGACCCCCCGGGCATTTGACTCGAACGTGGTTTCCTTGGAAATTCGTATTAAAACATGGAAGAATTTCTCGGCAAAGACGAGGGTTTTGTGGCGGATTGGCTCGTCCGTCAAGGGCTTGAATCTGGCCATCAAAATGTCTTTTTCCCCCCGACGAGGTTAAGCTTTGGCTCCAACATCTGCAGCAAGTAGCCGAAAACAGGAGAAAGGGCGCTGAAAAAGCCAAAGTTTCCCGCCGAAAGGGAGCAAACAAGGAATAGCTAAGCATACATACGACGATTAAAAACCTTACAGAGAGATTTCTTATATATCGTTTGCATTTTTGACGGTTTACCCGAATAGAAACGAAAACCACAGTTTTTTTAAACGGTTTGATCTTTCGTTAAATCGGATTATTTTCTATGACGCATCAGTACTGCGGACACGTATAACTTTATAGAAATCAATAATTATTGTTCATAGTTTAAGGTTACAGTGTACCTTCAGATCGAAAATTTATTGAAAATATTTTTTTGGCGTCAAAATAAAGTTTACAGAATGAACTTTCATCCAAAAAAAATTATCGAAAAATAGTGAAAATTGACGGGAAAATGACGGTATAATTTTTGTGGGCGGAGTTTGTTTATGAAGCGATGTGTTTTTCTAAGCGCTGTTTTTTCAAAGTTAATTTTTCGCATGTAGGGGACACTTTAAAGAGCGACAACTCAAAGGGAATTTGTTCGATTTTCCTCAAATTTGGACAGAAGCTTGGCTAACATATAATCAACAAAAACGTGTCGGCGAATTTCTTATTTCCGAAAACTTTTTCGTCGAGAGCCATTTCCATGCGATAACTCCAACTTTTTTTCTCCCTTTTTCGAAAATATTCCTGTAACTTTTCATTGCAATTGAATATGGGAAATCGCCGACACTTTTGTTTAGCGCTTCGTGTCCGGAAACCCGAGAACAAATCAAATTAGCAAAATACAATAATCGCTTTGAGTTATAGCGTTTTAAAGCTGATTCGGACGTTCGAATTTAGACGTCGTAAAAAATTCGACAATTCATTTTCTTACCAAATGGTTTCCATATTTAGATAGCCAGCTTTATAAGCTTTAATTTAATATCTGGGTTTAGGTAAATTAAGTGTAATCTTAAGACGCTAGAGCTGTTATACTGGAGACACCCCCGAAGGTACGCTGTAACCTTAAAAGCGTCTTTCAAGTGGTTTATATTAAAGTAATAAACGAAAAAAAGCAAGGCTGATTCGACAGTGAAGGAATATAAAAATGTAATTTAAAGCCAATGTAACTTTTTTATATTAAAGCCAGGTTTCGTTTTTATATCATGTCTTATAAAACTAGATTAATTGTTTTTTTTAGGGCACGTCTATAAAAGCCTCAGCATGGAGTTATTAAATGACTAAAATCACACGTTAGTTATTCGGTAGCAGTGCTTTAATAGTTTATTACGGTACGGCGGTATTTGTGCTTATTTTACCGTTGTTGTTGTTGCTGACGTACGTTGTTTGAACATTTATGTGGATGGAATGGTCCATGACAAGTTTTTCGCTTTGTTAATGTTTGGTCTTTTGATATTTAGTAAAGATTTTCAGAACAAATGACTTTACAACAAAATATTTCTTGATCAATGTAGCAAACGTTTGAAAACAGAATACATGGAAATAATAAAATCCAATATCAACTATAGTGTAGTGTTGTCTGTGGGGTCTTGCAATCGCTTGGCGGCATTTCCTTTAATATTATTAATTAAGTTCGGAAAGTGCCATTATATATATATATATATATATATCTGTCTGATTTTAAGAAAAGGCACCTCACAAAAAGTAGCAATTGAAGGTTTGATGTCACTTCAAATGTACAGGGGCACCCAACGAACAATCTTTGGTAAAATACATTATAGTATTCAAAGAAATTAAAATAAATGATATGAAAGCATTTCCAGGTGTTCTTCTACATAGAAAACGTTTTCAATTTAGTAAAAAGGGAGTTAAAACAACAAGCGCGTAAAAAAACACCATCACATACGAAAGCTTTGAACGGTTTACAGAAAGAGTTAATGAGAACAAACAGTTAAAATGCACTGTATTTTAAGTAAGCTTCGAGGTAATTCTAGGTTTTACTTTGAAGTAAATATAACGCCCTGAGTTGTAACTTGTTAACGTTAGCAGAAACCACTTTCGCGCTAACTACAGAAGAGATCTGGAAAAGAGTCTTTTACATAGGAATTATCACGTGTCCATGACGTCGTAATATTCAAATCAAAGTGGGAAAGTAACGATGGTCGATCGATCTTGAAGCCACTCTCGAAGCTTACATTTGGCTTTGAGCTCCTGTAGTCAATTTTATTTTCTTTGTTCGCCACATTTGTGCCCGTCTGGTGGTTGAAGGACATCATTAAGTCCGGAAACCCGTAAGTCACTAGCACCTTTCAAAGAAACGAGCGGTGTTTTGCTTTTCGACTGTCGAATAGTGCTGATGTTGGCACTCTTGCGGCCGTTCACAGTCGGTAGGCAATTGCAAGCCGATCCAGACGGAGTCTAAAAGCACGTCTTGTCTAAAAACTGTATGATCGTGAGTTGCAGCCCATTTGTGACACCTTGCTGTGACCGAAGTTTGGAATTGAAGAGGTGCTTTTAGACTTCTATATTTTTGTGAAAAATCAGTTGGATGGCATTCCCCGTTCGTTGAACTCAGGAGTTTCCCATAATTCATTGCGGTATCTGTTGCGTTCTTTTTGCTGTATGAGAAGCTTGCGATAAAAACGAAGAGGCAGGAAGGGCAATAATCTCAGCAATAAAGTAGATTGCTCGTCTCCAGCGAAAGAAGCGTCTTTTTATCCTTCTACCCGAGACGAAATGTAGAAGATCGTAGCTTTTAAAAGCGGCGTCACGTTACTTTGCGTGACTTTGAAAAGGGTCAGAAAACATATTATGGTTCCTTTGTCAGCAAGCGGAATGGAAGGTGGACCGAAGTGAAAGCAAAAATTCAGTAAGTGTTTTAATGTTATGCAGTTAGACTCTGTACTTGATTTTGTTATATCTCTATTAGTAAATAACTATGGTGTTTTGGTTTTACATCAAGCCGAACCGCTATGTTTCGTGTTAGTTTTGGCGCGTTGTTACACGATTTATGTAAATCTTAAACCGCTTCTCTCGCCTGAAGTATTTGTCAAATTTTAATTTCAGCCTACTAGCTTTGGCATAAAGACGCCGTCTTGGCTGAATTTTCTGGTAAAAGAAACGCATTTTCACTGTGTGTTTTAATGTGTGTGTTTTAGCAAAAGAATGTGGTTTATCGGTACTCACACTTTTTGCTCGGCGATTTGGCTAATTAAATCTCAAACATCATACGTCTTGTTGACAGCGGATGTTTTTCACGCTTTGGAATTGTTAGCTGTTTAGCTGTTGAGCCGCTAGTTCAGCAAAACACTTTCTATAAGACTATAGCCCTTCCATCCGAATTTCGTGAATATAGCTTACGCTCCGCGAATGTTAAACTTCCGACCGCCAAAGTGAATAGTTAGCGGCCGTGAGTCAGAATAGTGATCTTGTTCATTTCAACTTTCTTCTGAGAATAATATAAATTTAGAATAGGTTCTATGAGCTCTTTTTTCTTATGGCGAGATCAGATCAGTTGACTATTCTAGTGAGATCAGGTTCAAATTATTTATAGCATCGCATTATATGTGTGTGTGTTTCTGTTTTTATCTCGTTTGTTTGTTTAGAATGCTGTAAAACGACTGCTAGTAATTAGTGAACTTCACTGCTATTGCTTTTGTAGCGATACTGGGCAAACACTGCACTATTGCTGTATCACTAGAACAACTATTCTAATCCTGATCCTAACCCTAACCCTTTAAACTCAAAATGTATCCTTGAAATATGCACAACAGTACACAATGTCTCAACTCTTTTTGCAATTGCTTGTATCTTCAGTTTTTACTCACAGTTTGCAACCCGAGTCCAATTTGAGAACAATTTGCCCTCCTAATACAGTATTTTAGTAAGTGACATAACAAAAATGGCAGGTACCTTTTCCAAAATTCAGACAGATATATATATATATATATATAAATAGACAGTGAAAAGGCAGAACTAGAAAAGAAAACACTAAAAAAAACTGAAAAGTGGTACTTTTGGTTGGGGACGATCCCGGGGGTGGGGCATTTGCCCTCTTTTTTTTGCCCTCACCCCGGGGAATTTGAACAGCTTAAGTGTCCCCACCCCGAGGAATTTGCCAATCTTTTTAAAAAAATGCTAATGCCCGGTGGTTAGCCCGGGAGGGGGGGGGGGGGGGAATGGGCACTGCTGGAATTGACTGGTGCATTATAATAAAACCTCCGTTGGCAATTTTGACGGCCCGGGGGGTGGGGGGTACTCGGGTATATTTTGGGTGGGTATGTGCCGCCCGGGTCTCCAAATTTGGACCCCGTTTTAGAAAGAATTTGCACTCAAAATAATACCTCGTTCTAAAAATAGGTCAATTTTTAATACCCCGTTCTAGAAAAAATGGCTGCTGATAATTTGAAGCTTTCGTGCGTTCGAAATATTATATCCCGTTCTAGGAAATGTCTCAAAATGGATACCCCGTTCTAGATCAGGAGTCCCAAAATCACGACCCCGTTGGGCGGCACATACCCGTATAGGTATTTTGGGGGAGTACCCCCCCCCCCCCCACCCCCGGGATTTGAGGACCGTGCCCGGCAGTCTGAGCAGAAATTTTCCAAGTGTCGTGAACATGGCGATTTTTATGGTATACCCAAGCTTGGATATTTCGTCAACTGAAAAATCAAAATAATTTTGGGAATCGCATGACATTTCTAAACGAACTTTGAATACTCTTAAGAGGTTTGAGTGAGACATTCAGTCAAAATTCTGTGAAAATTTCCGACTGCCGGGCATGAGGCCGTGCCCGGCAGTCTAGTCTGTGCAGAAATTTTCCAAGTGTCGAGAACATAGCGATTTTATAGTATGCCCAAGCTTGGATATTTCGTCAACTGGAAAATCAAAATAATTTTTGGAAGCGTTTGACATTTCTAAACGAACATCGAATACTCTTACAAGGTTTAAAAGAGCCTTTCAGTGAAAATTCAATGAAAATTTCTGACTGCCGGGCATTTTAATAGTCTATTTGAGACCGTTGTTGAAAATGGAATAAATTTTCTTTGAGCGGGAAGAAACATAAATTATAATGTGCAACTGATTCTTACCCAGGTTCCACTCGGTTCGTTGGAAAACAGAACAGAATTTGGGACATCGTCAATTTTCGTTCTATTGCTCCAATTTCTGTTCCGTTGTGTTACGATGTTTTAAATTCTGTTTTGTTGGTTCAAATTCCGTTCTGATTCCCTAAATTCTATTCTGTTGGTACAATTTCAGTTTTACTGTTTTGAGAAAAGAATTTGATGTAAAGTAATAAAATATACAGGTTCTACGTAACAGAATTTGAAACAGGATTTTGGCGGAGATGACCCCTCATAGTCGAGCGTTGTTTATGTTTGTTCTTAATTAGTCATATAAGGTCACCACTGAAACTCAAATGCTTATCTCTTTTTGATAGCACATGTCAGCCACACTAACATCGCTATGAATAAACTAATCACAACAGTCCTGGGAGCGAAGGAGCGCCAAGCGTGAGTAATAATTAAGTATTTCGTTGTCAAAACGAGCAAGGATATTGGTGCTAATTCACAACAAGAAGAAATTAAATCTGACGAACAGTTTAAATTATCCTTCTCATATTTTCGATGTAGATTTAAAATATGTTTTAAGTTATCATGACATCTGTATCGACTCACAACTCATGGATTAGCGTGTGAGCTTTTTTATGTGTTCATCTCAAAGGTTCAATGTGTATCTCTTCATACAAAATCTTCAGAGCTCAAGTAATTACCTATGATTACTATGAACAAGCCAACACAAAAGAGAGGGAAGGAGGACGCGCCAAGATTTTATTACCTCTTGCCAAAATGAGCAAGAACATTGGTGATAATTAATGTCTACTTTGAGGAAAGGTCACGGCAAATATGATTCGACTTCAGAAGAGTTCAATAGTCACAGTGAAGTTGAGACGACTAATTTCGGGATATTTGTAAGATATTACAAGGATTGTATGACGCAGAAAATAGCTGAAATCACATAACAAATGAAACATGTTAACGTCGTAACCTGGAGCCATGGTTTTGAGCATCGATTCACTATGCTTTGTTCGAGTGGAAGCAATTCCGGCAAATGTTGCAGGTAAGGTCAGAAATGTGTTTTTTACAATTTTATTTATTAGCCCATACATTTCTTTCTAAGCCTTGGTGACCTTGGTAGCCATTTTGTTTCGGAGATATTCGATGCCGCTGGTAGTTTACGGGCTCGAATGTCCGTCTTTTCTGACAATTCTCAGCTCGGAGATGCCTCAAATCCTTTTCAGTCTCTAATCCTACAAACGTTATCTACTCACGTCAAATAAACGTCTTTAAAACAGGTCACGTTATATGGAGAGGTGACTTAATTTAATAGCGCATCACTATAACCCCAACAACCTTTCTTCAACAAAATTACCTTATATATAGAAGCGAGTTCACACATACCGCTTGTCACACAAACGCGCGCGATATCACGCAACGTTACCTTACATATAAGGCTGTTTACCAATAGCGACGAACTATATCCTATTAAAATATTAGTTAATATTTTTTTTAATATATGACAGAAGGCAACCAGAGCAGCACATCTTTTTCGATCGTTAAAAACAGAACTTACTATAATAAGCAACTAGTTAGAACAACAACACTTTAAATTTTCTATTTAATCTCTTATGTCTTACAACCTCATTATAAAAACCAAACTAGTCCAAACTAGTCCAGCTTATCCACTTTGCCAACATACCTTTAAACTCGGTATTACATCTGTGAAACCAGCGCAAAGTACTAAAGTAACAATCCACGCTAGCAGAACAAAACCAATCAATGTAATCAAACCCTTATTAACCATTTAAAAATACTTTTATTCACACGTACTTACTAAATTAACACTGATGAAAAGCCTGAAATTACCCCTCTCGCTTTCGTGGTGATGTATACTACACCTTCAGAGATTAGCTCTTACGTCTTTAGAATGTTTAGTTATGCCGTCATTTGTTTGCTGACTAAAAAAAAACGCTACACTTACCTATGACAATGAAACCTAGAGGATACATAGTACGTCCAAAACTATCTCCTTTGCGGTCCGCACAATGGAACGATGACGTCATATGACGTCGTTATTAGGTAATTAGTTTTACGGCCGCCATCTTGGATCTGCCATCTTGGATTTGTGAAATTTTTTAAAACCTCTTAAAAACCGTCCAAATTGACTCAAAATTAATCAAAACTAATAAATAAACGCTAAATGACGTAAAAATATAAAAGTTATACCAATAAACATTGTTTTTCTTTATTGGAAAGTATAAATATGCAAATTTCAAAAAACATGGCTGTCAAAATCTTGTTGCCATGGAAACATCAAAGCACGTGATCAAAAAATTGTCATATGAAATTGTTGCCAGGTAAATTTTACGAAAAGTCACAGAGTTTGATTGCGTTTTAATACATGTTAAAAAGGTTACGAATGTTGAAAGTTAGCGCGGGCACTTTCTGCCCTCCCCCTCCCCCCCAGGCCGAATAGGGTTAATTTACCCTTAAAATTAACCTTACCTTGTTTCGCGTTAACGAGATGGCTCATAGAGCCCTTTGATTTCATTATTATTATTGGAAAACGTCTGCCGATCCTTGATCGAAATCCCAAAAGTAGTATCTTTTCGCCGTTTAACACAACAAGTTACTGCAAATAGATTATAACAATATATAATATGATAACAATCAAACTAGTAAATTTTAACATTTTGGTATCCAGAGAACTAGATTAGGATTTTTTGTTCAACAACCAAGCGTATATTTTGCTCTGATATAAAAGCACTGTTTTTAGATAAAACGTCAGTAAATGGCGTTGCCTAGATACAATAAACCCACGTGGTGCGTTTTACTCAATAGCTGCGTGGAAACCCATAAAATACGCTACAAAAAGGTGCCTTTTAGACAAAGTAATCATTAACGTTGCAGCTGGGGTGGTTTGTCTACTGGCGATACATAAAAGTCAGTGAAGAATTATCAGCGTTGACTTTCTGTGTAAGTGCATTTTTAAATCTCTTACACCAGTAAAACTAACCTAAGAATTGCAACTTTGGCGACTTTTCATGAAATTCTGAAGTGTGACAATTTTAATGGCAGCATTTCAGCAGTACTTTCCTTCGGTAATGTTGACTTTTCTATTATACTGTGCCAGGTGGTTCCGACAGATTCACATCTGTTGATGACTGCTCCAAACGTCTGATCGTTGAAACGAAAGCTACTGATTAGTACTTTCCCGCGGAGCTGTTTATTAGGTTGTACAAGGTAGTTATAGCATTTGAGTCTGTGGATGATATCTTAATTTGTATGTGATACATCAAATTATATCACTGCTTTTCGGATGTGCTGATCTGTTGTCGATTTTTCGACAATACTACATGTATCTAGACTAATATACTTCGGTACGGAATTTTGATTTGTGCGTTATAATTACATGTAGTAATGAAATGTTTCCTCTTGTTAAATTAAAACTGAATCTGTGCTTTAAAAAATGGTCGACCCAAATTATTCAAGTGAAATAATAGTAATAAAAGACAATTGTTATTTGGCAAAACGTTTTTTTCCCTTCGTCTCTAGCAGCAAAATAAGAAGGACATAAATAAAATATTTTAATGATAATGTACAATGTTTGTTTTCGCACACAAAAAGAAAGAAATGAAGTAAAATCCTAGTTATTTCTGCTATTTGCAACGAAAGGAAAGTTAAAGACATGTGATGTATCCATAAAAATACTGCAATTTGCATCTCATTAAAAAAAACCCTGAAAATCCAAAAAGTTTTTGTTTTAGGATGTTGTTCTTTGACAATCACATAATCGGTACTAATTCATGCTGATAATTAATTTTCCGTTTATGGTTTGCAAAAGGTTCCGAACATGAAATGTTCTTGTTTCTTTATAAACTAAGCACAAAAACGTTAGAGCATTTTACCGTTAAAACGCAACAGAGTTTTGCAATTTGAAAATGCTCAACGTTTACCTTGTAATAATAATACCTCTAGAACATATTTATCAGCTTGTTGCATTCGAGCGCCGGAAATTCGGTTTCAAACAGATGTTCAACAATAAGACTTTCTCTCTTTTATGACTGTGGAAACAATCTCCCTATCTTTAAAGACGGTATATTAATTCAGCTTTTGAATTCTGTCTTGACAAGGCGACAAAATCTTCTAGGTAACTGGAAATCTTATAAGCTTTCGCAATGATAGTCAAGCAGGCAACTTCTCGAGTATTTCAAAACGCCGTGCGAAAAGCACTTTCAACCTCATCTTTAGATCCTTTACGTTTCCAACCATGTTGCCCTGATTATCCATGATGCACTCAATACCGTGAAGACCTCTATAAGGCTGTTACCGCACGCACCCTAAAATATTTAACTTCAAAATACATTATAAAATAACTGAGATACTACGGGCGTTCTCATTGGTCAAAAACCTATTGACTATTTTGCCGGTAAACTCACAGAAAACCGCGCAAGAGAAACTGTAAAGTAAACAAAGTTCAATTTTCCATTACCGCATCACCACACACGTGAGGAAAAAGAATTTCACAACTCGAGCCTGTTTAGTGTCTTATTGCATATTGTGGTCTGTTAGTAGATGAGAACAAAATATATGTTTCTTGTAAACACTAAAGCCTGCCGCACACTTGAGGAAAGTGCTGAGCAAAATTCCCCGCGAGGCAGTTAGCTCAGCTGTTTCCTCAAGTGTGCGCTGGAGATTTTGTGAGTTTTTCGCCTCGCGAGGTCGTGAGGCCAATATCTGTCGTGTTTGATACTTTCTGCCTCGTGAGACAAATTCCTCATCGTGTGCGGGCGCCGCGAGAATCTGGCTGAGCCAAATTAAATGATCAGCAAATAAAATTGCATGGCAAACTCACGTGATTTCAAGCTCGAACAAAGAAAACAAAAACAAACTTATCACTGATCATTGACAATTTGCAATTCATAAACATGCACTTAAGTGAGCTCACAAAAAAACTTATTAATAAACAACATAGATTAATAATATGAAAATATATTTATCTGTTCAGTAGGTCTGTCATTCTCGATCTCGTCAGGAGCACAGTGAACAGACCCGGTGGTAGAGACATTAATTCTTACAAAACATTCCTCCCGAAATAATAAAAATGCGCACGAGAGACAGGAAAACTTCGATGACGTCTTAATTTATATATTACACTATATGATTTACAATTTATCTCGTCGTCCGCCATCTTGAATGTCGAGCTTGAAATCACGTGGGCTCGCCATGCAATTTTATTGGCTAATCGATTAATCTTCTATCTGGTGTGCTCTTAAAGCCAGAAAAAAACAAACTGCTTATGTATGGGATAAACGCGCTTGGGAGAAAATTAAAACCTAAGCGAGAAAAACAGAATGCTCGTCTGATTTAAGCATGACCATTATGACCGATGCGATCGCTACGATTGCTGCAAAAAAATTATGGTCTGGCGATCGTTGCGTTGACATTTTTCAAGCGATCTCAGCGATCATATGGAAACCAGGCATTACGCAGATAAAAACGATCTATAGGAAATGTATGAGATAAACAAGTATAAGAATAAAATACAAAAGGATACCGTGCATAGAAAATTATTTTTGAATAAAGCAGTGATAGGTGTACTCTGTTTGATTAAATCTGTCCTGTTAAGAAAATAAAAGTGTAGTTAATGGTTGCTTCCACGTTTACACAGGATATCTTTTGGACATGGACCACGACAATGCATCAACATGGCTGCCTTGGGTCAATCACTCAAATACAAACCATTCACCCCATGGGAATAACCACACAGATACAATCGATCCGATCTACGTCTTCACGCCGGCTGGTGACACCACAAAAAGAGTCCTCGGCGTTATTTTATCAACTATTGGCGGAATCGGATTCCTGGGCAACTGTTTCGTATTTTACTATCTCTTGCAAAAGCCGTCGAGAAATCTAATCCAGTCAAGTAATTTTGTCAGAAATCTAAATTTGTATTTTAAAAGTTTGTCTTTGTCAGATATTCTTTCTTGTGCGGTGTCGGTGCCTCTTTTGTGCGTCCAAACGTTTTTTGACGTCTTCCAGACTGGTTGGCCGTGTAAAATAGTGAGATATCTGCATTTCATATTTCCCACTATCACGATCAACAACCTAGTTGTGATAAGTCTTGAGAAGTATCTATCAACTCGATCGGTTGTGCGGACATTCAATTACTCGAAAATTCGTAAGATAATTGTCTGCACTTGGGTGTTTGGACTTCTCGTCCCGTTGTTTCCTGCAGCCGCTAACGATGGCACAAGGCTGTACCTCAACAACACTCATTATACTGTTGTATGCATAAATCAGCACGGTTTCTATCCATTTGAAATATCACTCATCATTGTCCCACCACAGTACATCATTCCAAGTGTTTTGATCACTTACATCAACATATGTTTGATGAGAACTGTGTGGTCTAGGGGAAGAAGACAAATTGGCAATGGAACAATTAACAATACGTTCAAAGCTCATTTGAGAGCCAAGAAAATTAGAGGAACAACTCTTCTCATCGCCCTTACCTTCGCCTTTATCATTGCTTACTTCTTCTACTCGGCTAATAGCGCGTACACTAACATAGCGAAGCCACAACGTGACTTTTCGACTGACTACATAATTCGTGCAAGTGCTGCCGCTGTTATATACTTGAACAGTACAATAAACTTCATAATTTATTTTGCTCAAATGAAGAAATTTCGCCAGTTTCTGAAAAAACTTTTGTGCAGGAGGAACAATGAAGTCACCCAGTCTAATCAGAACGGAACTGAAGGACGAATAGCGAACTGTCGAGCTTATGAGATACAACATGCTTTAGGAATAGAGAACAATGCAGTAGAACTCAAGCAATTCAAAACATTCAATCCGTTGTAAGTTACACGACTTAACCTCGGAGGCGAAAGAGGATATCCAACAGGATTTTCATCTAATAATGTTGACGCTTTTCCATAATTATTGTAAGGGCTTTTATTCTTTGCGACAATGTTTCTCAGTGAAGTAAAATAGGCCTTTTTGCTTGTCACTCACAATTGCTATGCCTAGTTCCCCCTGTGAGACATGCACCGAGCCTGTAGGAATTCTTGGTTAAGTTGTATTCAACGAAACAAGTCCAAGTTGGCGTAGTATGACTACTGCCATGATTCCTTGTAGGCGCGTTTCATAGAGGAAACTGCATGGCGATTGTCAATTCTGAATTTCGCTAACCAACTGAGTTTTGCAAAATGGGTAGGTAGTGCTACCAATTACTACGTTACCAACTCCAGTAAAATTTAGGATCGCGGTTACTTGACAGTAAATTAATAATAGCAAGTTATTCTGTAACTTTTGCGCTGGCGAGTGGTTTATTTGATATTTTAGCGAAAAGGTCTTACAATTGGTATCTAATCCGTTTTCCTGACACTGGTTTTCACACTTCTAGTTAACATGCGTATGATCATTTTATTGATATTCACTAAATTGTTGAGCACTAAAAATGCGGTTTTCTGGAAAATTATTAAATGTTAAATACTATGGCCGATTTTAAACTTTTGACGTCATTTCAGATCACTATCGACCCGTGACCACGCTACCCTGTAGAGAACGCGATTGGCTCTAAATGTAATCCAGATCCAATATAGATCTAATATTGGCCACATATTAATTTAATACAGCTCGAGTAGCTAAGCCCATATTCTTCGCCTCCGCCCACAAGGCCCCAAGGACGAGGTTGTTACCAACCTAAGATACTTATATTTGCATCATTTTCTAAACGGAACGAGGACAATGCCCCCTATTGTTATTGCGCATACGTTCTGTGCATTGCGCGATAGTCGCGCGAGACACTGGTTATCTTTAAAACGTGAACGTGCGAGGCATATGTATAAAAGCTAATAGTTCCGCCCACTTTTCATGTCAAACTGTCAATTCCCTGGCTCAGTTTCTAAACTTACGAGATAAATCTATGAAAATGTGTCCAGCCTAAAAGTGCTAAATTCTTTCTCCATAACAACAACAACAACAACAACAACAAAGCAACAAAGCTTTATTGTACCCCAAAGATGTTTAAATAAATAAATTACACGGATTATTTTGCAAACGACAGAACCTCGACAATGAAACTATTTTGAGCTGTTACGTGATGCCGCCTCAATCAGCAGAACATTTTGCCTTTCTTTACGAAGATTGTTTACATGATCTTACATTGGCTCCTTTTTTCTTTTCAAAATTTCAACAAAACTTCAAGTCAAACTAGACTAGTGTTTTTTTTTTCACATAGAACAAGCATCATCTAGGCATAACATCCAAGGAAAGGCCGGCATGTTATTTCCAATCAGTACAAGTTTTTATTTTGGCGGCCAAACTGGCGTTGTTAGAAATTTTTGTTTACCTGCGAAAATATTTCTCCTGTGGCCATTTTTGCGAAAAAGCAGAAAAATAACTGCTCCAGTTAAATCAAACAAACGTCGAAAAGGAGAATAGAGATGGCAAAGCGTTTCCAAAAAGACCGTTTTTGACAACTGATGAAGATATAAAAACAAGGCTGAAGCCAGCAACTAAAGAAAACACGCCGGCAGCTCCGAAACCTGCGAAACTGGGAAGCATCCGACTAAGGACTTCCCTCTCTCGATTACTGGCAAGCATGGTTTTTAGGGCCTTTTCACATGGAGGTGGGAGACCCCGACAAGGTGAGGTACCCCGCCTCGGTGGGGTAACCAATCTCTCCATACAATCTCTCTTTTTTTCTTGATCGTGTTCACGTGAGAGGTGGGGTACCTCACCGAAGCGGGTTGACCGGTCAGCTGGGCCGGGTTGTTTGCTTAGCTGGGGTCCTTTTTCTCCGTGTGAACGCTGAAGGTGGGGTAACCCGCCTTAAGCTGGGGTCATGTTCATCCGGGCATTTATCTTTAAAGGAAGGGTTTCACGGTTCGGCGCATGTGCAAGCTATGGCGTAAGCCATTTAAGACTCATTTAAATTCATTATTTAGACCAATCGGAAGAGAGTAAATAACTCTGAGGGGAAATTTGCCTGCGAAAATGTCGCTGATTGAATGGATGATTATACATACCAATGTGCGCCATGAAAGCCACCAGAGCGTAGAATAAATCCTTCGGGTCAAAGGTTTTATTCAGTGTTGACTTTGTTGGTGTAATCCGTTGAAATTTTCTGTGAATTTTGGTCATCCTTCGCTTTATTTGGACTAATTATAGTATGAGATTATGGAAGTAAATGTGAGTGGTTTTTTAACCGATAAAATTGGCAAGTAAGCGAATAAAGCATTTTAATCTGTGCACATGCGCCTAACCGTGAAACCCTCCCTTTAATTTGAATATTCCGCCAAAGGCCGCCAAAACAACATGGCTACCAGACCGCCGATTTCATCTTCCAAACGTCGAGGAAAACAGTTTTATTGAAGAAAATGCTGAAGAACTTGACAGTGCCAGCGACAATTTAAGCATGGCGTCCGATAATCAAGCTGATCTGCTGAATCAAACTGAAGTTTTTCTCGAAACAACAACAAAACGGAAAGCTTCATCAGATCCAAACGTTCGTCATCCCAAATCTGCGAAGAAGTCAAACTATAAAACCCATAGCGACCACGCGATAACATTTAAAAACCTCACCCCAACGCCCCGGGACTCAATATTGCATGCGAAGGCTAGCTTTTTTTGACTACGGGTAGGCGGGGTACCTCACCTTCCCGGGGTTCCCCACCTCCATGTGAATAGGCCCTTCGTGTAATCTTTCGTAAACACATTCGTGCATTTAGGTACAATTGATTTCCCTTATTCTCTATTACAGGCAACTGACAAGTCGCATCGTAGGCGAAAAACGTGCCATGATAAACTGAAAAGAAATCGTATCTTTTTATTCAAAACTTAATTTAGATTAAATAAAGAAGTAGACTTCGGCAAAAAAAGGTGTGTTTTATTAATTAATTTTTTCCAAAGTTATCAGAGAATCCATGAAAACTAGCTTCACAAGAAAATAAACACGCGGCCAAAATGAAATTACAAAACACAAGCACTTTTCGAAAAACATTTCTTACATTTTGACTCCAAAAACCTCTAAAAGACCAACCTGTCAATTTAGAGGTTTTCGGCAGCTGACCAGTTACCTCAATATAGCACTGATGTTTTCAAGTTGATAATGGATCGGAAAGAAGACGTACACAATGTAAAGTTCTTGAAATCCCCGAACAACGTTTCTCAAAAGAGCAACTGATAGCCACCAATAGAATTAACTTTGAATTCTACAATGTTTGCCTTTTTATTGTCCCTGAAAGTAAAGGTTTTCAAGGGTGAGCCGTCGAGTGGAAAGAGAGACGCAAATATTTAACTTACTAGGGTGGGGATAGAAAAAAATGTCGCGGACCCGAAAGCGATTCCGTAAAAGTTGAAAACCACTTCTATAACTTGTAAAACCGCGCGGTGACGGCCCTACATTTATCTTATAAAATGGAAGTGGCAAGTCTTTTAAACACACAATTTGTTGTTGACTGTGTTCAGTTGGCGAACGTTGGAAAGCTGTCAGGGCCGATAATGGCTCCGTTGTGATGATTTTGTAATTGAAAACAAATAAACAGTTGTTGTTATGTTACCGTTCGTTATGTATTTTTGAGATTTATAGAATTATTGTTGCTTTTGTGTATGTAAATTCGAATTCTAAGGAATTTCGCGTTCAGTTTTTTTTTTTTTTTTTTGCAAAAATGCTGAGGTCAGCATTTTTTTCCCACATTGAAGCTAAATTATCTCTGAAAATGCTCGGTTACCCCCAATTTTCTCTGTGGATTCCAATAGCGGCCTGCTAAGATCTGCTTTTCCCAAATAGTCAAAAACCGGGAAAAATACCTTGGTATTAGGCAGTGGCGGATTAGCCTAGGGGCACATGGGGCACGTGCCCCAGGGCCCCAACCTACGAGGGGGCCCCACTCAACAAAAAGGAAGGAAAAAGGAAACACAGCGGCAATTAGAAGATCCGGAAATAAAACAGAAATCTATTTACTTACTTAGTCTAATTTAAAGTTCTTCAAGGATTTAAAAGTCTATTTTTCGAGATTTTCTTAGCGAAAACTCCTCAATGATAGCGGAAAAGTCGAGTTTCCGACGAATTTCGCTTTCTATGTACATGAGGGAAGGTAGTTCATCCTCTCCTGGGTTGTTGTTGATCGCAACTCATTTCGTTCTCCACTGCAATTGCCCACCATTAAAGAGAGATATATTCGCAGTGCGATCTCAACGTTTATAAATGTTGATGCTTAGTCTTGTTTCACAAGTAGGTTAAGCATGTTAAGTTCTTTGCTGGCATGAGCGTTAGCGTAACACGCTTCCTTTATTGGAGAAGTACACAACAGAGATGAAAACTTTTAAATAAGTTCATCGCCAAGGGATTCCTCAATATCACCCTTATATGTACGGACCAACAGTTCAGCAGATTTGCTGAGTTCGCTTTCAGGGCCGTAGCCAGTATGAGGCAAACCGAGGCACTTGCCTCAGTCATGATCGCAGTGTTTTGTTTAAGCGTAGTCATCATAAAGACTCTAAATAGCTAGGCGGGGAATTTAACCATGGATATTGCATCAGTCCTTATTTTTTTCTGGCTACGGCCCTGGCTTTGATCAAGATCATCTACCCTCGCGAGGAACCCGAACAGCCGGCATACCTCACTGTATGCGTTAATACGATCCGACATGGCACTTGTTAATTTATCAATGACGACAAGAAAGCTGTCGACTTTGAAACCGTGGCTAGAGCTGTCGACGTTGTCACAAGCCTGGCGAACTGCTCCGCGGTTTCTTTGGAAAGAGTCTGTTGCGGACGCTGTTATGGACGCTGTTGAGGAGCAACTTTTGTCAGCTATGTCTTCAGAATATCGTTGAGAAGGACAAGACCGGGCACTTAGAACACTGGTACACCCGTAGGGTTAAAGATACCATAATAATATCCTAATAATATCAATTGAGATAATGGAATCGAAATTCCTGAAGCATGCATGCCTACAATTAAAAAGCACAACAGCCGATCGATAACAAATCGGACCTGTGAGGGAACAATATCTATTTGAGGAATAATAATAAGGATCGAAATGCACCAACAACAACAAACCAACGTGCAACATAAGTGACACGTAACCAATCGACCTTATCGCCTGATGAAGACTAGCAGTAATAGCAGTCAAAACGTCGCGATCAACAACTCAAAGTGACTCCATCGTGAGACAAACGAACAAGCATTTATCTACCATACACACCAGGTTGAACAACAACCACATTTTTAATAACATCACGTTTTTACAAATATTGTCTAAACATATTAAAAATAGCAACAATATAATAAAAAAACGTTTTGCAACCATATATATCAATTTTTTCCATTTTGTTAGGCAAAGAACTAGATGTGGGTTATTTTTAATAAACCAGCGTATATTTTGCATGGAATAAAAAGCGTAGTTTTTAGATAAAATGTAAATGGCGTTGCCTAGATAGAGTATACCCACGTGACTAGTTTTCTTCAATAGTGACGTTTCTACCCATAAAAACGCGCTGGGAAATTAGGTTTTGTTTGGATATATATTTATTAGTGTTGCAGCTGGAGCGGAGAGGCATTTCTACTGGTGATGCATATCAGTTGAAGAACCGTCAGCGTCGAATTTCTATGCAAGTACATTTTCATGTCTGTTGCTTGTTAAAAACTAAACCCAGATTGCCAACTTTTGGCAACTTGGCATGAAAATCTGAAGTGTGACCATTCTCATGGAAGCATGTTAGCAGTACTTTCGTGTGGTGTTGTTGACGTTATTGTGCCGTGCCAGGTGGTTCTAACTTTCACCTCTGTACTTGAAATCCAAACGTTTGGTCATCGAAATCAAGGCTACTGAGCAACACTTCCTGTTTTTTTCTGCTCTACAAACTTTTCGGTCTAACTATATATTAAGTCTTCTTTAGTATATTTGAACAATCAAAAGCAATCACTACTTTTCAGATGTGCTGTTCTTAGTTGTCAATGTACGTTTCGTCGTTACGTTTAAAACTATACAGATATCCTTCTTTTTCTCTCTTATTTAATACAGAATTCTTTTTTGCGCAGCGTTATTATTAACGTTTTCCTCTTATAAATCGAAACTCTGTTATCATGGCAAACAGTGATAAAATGTCTGAAGGGCGATCGCTCGTAAGGCGAGATCGAGCCAATGTATGAAAATGAAATAAAAGTCAGCAATAAAAAACAAAATTGTCTGCCAGAAAGTGTTTTTCCTTCGTTTCTAGCAGCGGAAAAAGGACGACATAACGAAAATTTTCTATTCATGATGTGCAATGTTTCCTTTTACAGAATACAAATTAAATAAAATCTTCGTTACTTCTGCAATAAAAAATTATTGAGGATTTTATTTTAAAATACTAAAAGAACATCCTAAAAGTTGTCTTTTCCGACAATGAGATGTTCTCTCTTTTTATTATGGAAATCAAATTATGTGTGGAAATTTAGTTACAGGACTGAAAACCATTTGTCGTTTTCACATGACTCCTTCAAAATTATAAAATATACACAGTTTGTATATTCTACATGGCCCTTCTTTTAACAGTTTCTTTATATCAGCAAAAGTAATCGTCGCACCAAGTTTTATG
>JAJLRJ010000007.1:40560363-40665363 GCA_024195265.1 Dendrophyllia cribrosa | reverse complement strand
CATAAACTAAAATGTGCGTGCATAAATTTGCATGCACTAATACGACACACACAATGTTCATGGTAGGTAGGTTTGCATAAGCAGATAAAACTGTGCGCATTTTTCTGACAGTTACAATGTTGATATTAATCTCCGAGTTGAACCGAGTAGTTGAGTATAACAAATTGCCGTTAATAAATCTTCATTTTCTAAGATATTGCAAGTGATAAAATATTTTTGCTTTTTTTTATTATGGAAAACATCTGCCAATCTCTGAAATCGTGGGCTGAAAATCAAATCTTTCCGCTATTTAACGGAACACGTTACTACAAATATTGTTTAAACAGCGTGAAAATGATGATGTGAAAAAGAACGCTTTTGCAACCATAAAAACAATTTGTGCCGTTTTGGTAGCAGAAAACTAGATGTGTGTTTATTTTTTCATAAACCAGCGCATATTGTGTTCTGAATAAGAAGCGTTGTTTTCAGATAAGACATAAATGAAATAGTGTTTTCTAGACTGACAACAAGTGTCCATTCTGATTCGTGACCATGAATCCCAACTCATTTTATTAATCGCGCTGGCTTGGCAACAAGCCAGCCCGATTGATAAACCCAAGGGTAAGTTTTATTCAATAGCTACTTTTTTACCCATAACAACGGCCTGTAAAAAAGAAGTGTTTTTTTTTGACAATGTATTCATTAGGGTTGCAGCTGGAGTGGAGAGTCTTTTCTACTGGTGATACATGTAGGTTGAAGAACTATATGCGTCGAATTTCTATGTCAGTGCACTTTTATATCTGTTCCTTGTTAAAAACTAAACCCAGATTGCAACTTTGACAACTTTGTATGAAATTGCGAAGTGTGACCATTCTAATGGAAGCATATGAGCAGTACTTTCCTGTAGTGATTTTGACGTTCATTATACTGTACGAGGTGGTTCTAACTTTTACATTTGTAGTTGGAATGCAATAGTTTGATCGATTATTAATGGAGTAACTGATCATCACTTTCTTTTGGTGTTTTTTATTATGCTCTACAGACTTTTGGGTCAAACTATATCTTAGCTCTTCCTACGTTTAACGACAATTATTTTTGGCGATGCAGCTGAGCGTCTCCGTGTACGAAAAAAAGTAATTTTCACTCAGTTTGTAGACGTTTTTAAAGCGAGAATCAGAGATCGTTCGAAACTTTGAATTAACCAGTACAAACAATTTTAAAGAAAATTTAGCTCTATTAAAAGTATTCCTTAAAAAACTGAGCAAATTCGGCAGCCATGCAGGTGTACCAAAGTGGTACACCAAAATGGCGGAATCATACAAATAATTCAAACTTTCGAAATATTCGTTTCCCCATAACTCGATTATTAAAGATCATCGGGCTTCACAATTTTGTCGAGTCGTTTTTATTTGGCATTCTCTGCAACCTCTTCTATCTGGTGTTGCTCTTAAAGCCAGAAAAAACAAACTGCTTATGTATGGGATAAACGCGCTTGGGAAAAAATTAAAACCTAAGCGAGAAAAACAAAATGCTCGTCTGATTTAAGCATGACCATTATGACCGCTGCGATCGCTGAAAAAATTATGGTCAGGCGATCGTTACGTTGACCGGTTTCCATTAAATGATATTTTAGCATAAAATAATAGTTAATGTTAGAAAGCAACATCAAATCTGAGCCCACAATCACCTCTGCAGCCTCATCTCACATGTTGCTCCTTATTTGGCACTTCCCTTCCTTATTTGGCTCAAGTCAATGAAACGGGTTAAATTATGTGACCTTTCTCAATCACCCTCATCTCAGAAGGCTGCAAGTTTTTCCGCACCCCTAATAATGTGAGCTATTATAAGTCGGCATCTATACCCCTCAATCATTGATCAAGGTTTACTTGACACCCTCACATGGAGAGCATCCTCAATATTCATAGGTTTCTAGGTTCGGTTACAGTATGGCCTAGGGCTTCGCACAGGGTACTTCTCGTTCCACTCGGCGCTTTGGGCGGGGAATTGCTGCCTGCGGCACCCCTTCAGCCCTGTGCTGAAGCCCCGTCAGGGAGGGGGCATACGATACTTGCTGGACTGGGTTAACTTGGCCCCAGGACATTACCCCAGCGTCGGTGCCCGCCTTGCAGCACAGGCATGAGGCACCCCCTCGGCATGGCGCCATGTGCCGAGGCCCCTCATCTGGTGGGTTTATCCGGTCGGTGGGTTCTATCCGAGCCTTGCCAGTATATTCCCTGCCCAATTTACGCCCACAAATGAGTGTTGTCTTTTATTGCGTGTCGAAACATTAAATGATATTTTAGCATAAAATAATAGTTAATGTTAGAAAGCAACATCAAATCTGAGCCCACAATCACCTCTGCAGCCTCATCTCACATGTTGCTCCTTATTTGGCACTTCCCTTCCTTATTTGGCTCAAGTCAATGAAACGGGTTAAATTATGTGACCTTTCTCAATCACCCTCATCTCAGAAGGCTGCAAGTTTCTCCGCAGCAAAATTGATCCCTCCCGCCCTCCCATACTTATTCATTAATGATCTCTACAATCACTACATTCGCTAACCGTTGTCGCTGCGATCGCTGTAATCGCTACGATTGCTAGAAAGTGGTTTCCCGATATGATCGCTACGATCGCTGAATATTTTTTAAGCGATCTCAACGATCATATGGAAACCAGGCATTACGCAGATAAAAACGATCTATAGGAAATGACTTGTATGAGATAAACAAGTATAAGAATAAAATACAAAAGGATACCGTGCATAGGAAATTATTTTTGAATAAAGCAGTGATAGGTGTACTCTGTTTGATTAAATCTGTCCTGTTAAAGAAATAAAAGTGTAGTAAATGATTGCTTCCACTTTTACACAGGATATCTTTTGGACATGGACCACGACAATGCATCAACATGGCTGCCTTGGGTCAATCACTCAAATACAAACCATTCACCCCATGGGAATAACCACACAGATACAATCGATCCGATCTACGTCTTCACGCCGGCTGGTGACACCACAAAAAGAGTCCTCGGCGTTATTCTATCAACTATTGGCGGAATCGGATTCCTGGGCAACTGTTTCGTATTTTACTATCTCTTGCAAAAGCCGTCGAGAAATCTAATCCAGTCAAGTAATTTTGTCAGAAATCTAAATTTGTATTTTAAAAGTTTGTCTTTGTCAGATATTCTTTCTTGTGCGGTGTCGGTGCCTCTTTTGTGCGTCCAAATGTTTTTTGACGTCTTCCAGACTGGTTGGCCGTGTAAAATAGTGAGATATCTGCATTTCATATTTCCCACTATCACGATCAACAACCTAGTTGTGATAAGTCTTGAGAAGTATCTATCAACTCGATCGGTTGTGCGGACATTCAATTACTCGAAAATTCGTAAGATAATTGTCTGCACTTGGGTGTTTGGACTTCTCGTCCCGTTGTTTCCTGCAGCCGCTAACGATGGCACAAGGCTGTACCTCAACAACACTCATTATACTGTTGTATGCATAAATCAGCACGGTTTCTATCCATTTGAAATATCACTCATCATTGTCCCACTACAGTACATCATTCCAAGTGTTTTGATCACTTACATCAACATATGTTTGATGAGAACTGTGTGGTCTAGGGGAAGAAGACAAATTGGCAATGGAACAATAAACAATACGTTCAAAGCTCATTTGAGAGCCAAGAAAATTAGAGGAACAACTCTTCTGATCGCCCTTACCTTCGCCTTTATCATTGCTTACTTCTTCTACTCGGCTAATAGCGCGTACACTAACATAGCGAAGCCACAACGTGACTTTTCGACTGACTACATAATTCGTGCAAGTGCTGCCGCTGTTATATATTTGAACAGTACAATAAACTTCATAATTTATTTTGCTCAAATGAAGAAATTTCGCCAGTTTCTGAAAAAACTTTTGTGCAGGAGGAACAATGAAGTCACCCAGTCTAATCAGAACGGAACTGAAGGACGAATAGCGAACTGTCGAGCTTATGAGATACAACATGCTTTAGGCATAGAGAACAATGCAGTAGAACTCAAGCAATTTAAAACATTCAATCCGTTGTAAGTTAAACGACTTATACCCGCCAAGTCTCACGCCTGCGAGTCCAAAACTCCGATCTCACGCCTACTCACCCCTATAGAGCAATTTCTCACGCCTGATTTACAGATTTGAGTTATCAGCCTTAACTGATCGCATGATCCAATTAAAAATATAGTTATGTTCATGAAAATAGCACTTTTTGTAGGTTTTTATCATTCTGAACATTACAATAAGGTACAGCTGGATGATATTAAACGGAGGTCTGAGGTCCAGGGAAACTTCCAAATTCTTCGGAACATTTTCGGACATCTTCGGAATAGATCGGGTTCTCTTCGGATTTGGTCGGATCGCCTTCGGAAATCCTGGCACTTCCCTCGAAAAAATTCTCACGCCTATCACTCGGAAAAAGTTGGCAGTTGTAACGACTTAACCTCGGAGGCGGGAGAGGATATCCAACAGGATTTTCATCTAAGAATATTGATGCTTTTCAATAATTATTGTAAGAGCATTTATTCTTTGCGACAGTGTTTCTCAGTAAAGTAAAATAGGCCTTTTTGCTTGTCACTTACAGTTGGTTAAGTTGTATTCGACACAACAATTTCAAGTTGGCGTATTTTGACTAACGGCCATTCTCGTCCCCTTAGCCCTCTTAACCGTTGGGGCCTGAGCACGAGGACCAAGTGGCTCTGCGGACGCAAGATTTGGCCAGTCTCAAAACAATAAAATCTAGAACGGAAATAAAAACTATAGATTAGGTAATCGAGTTAGTGATCATTTTCTGCAGAATTCGGTCGAAAAATCGCCTTGTAGCTTGCATTTAAACTGTCGAAGGTATTGGCTTGGGACGCTTGTACTTGGGAATCACTATGTTGAAATAAACCAGCTGTCAGCAAATAAAACGCCAATGAAACTTTGGAAGACGAATGAAAAAGACCCCTATACTTTTAATGTTATTTCGTGCCCTTAAAATGATTCAATGCACTTGAAATTTACAGAGAGAGTGCATTACATGTTAAACTGTAGATCAAAAGATTTTTTTTAAAATTTCATTGACTAGTTTTTTAAATGAACGCTTCCCTAACAAAAGTTCTAGTTCTGCGAGTAGAATGAGCATATTTAAGACATTGCTTCTGATCACATGAACTGAAATCGAGTGAAGCAAACAGGATGAAACCTTCAAGGAATGTAGTTTTATGACACATGAATAATATATGGTGAAAATATCGTTTCAATTCGTCAGGAAAATGCTGGCATCGACGAATTAACAGAAAGTAATGCAAATCTTTAATTTTTTTATGGAAAAGATTCAACCCAATTTTATTAAAAAACGCTCTCCTAGAATTTTTTCAAACTTTGCAGTCTTGAAGACCTACATCTAGACTTTAAGCGGCATACAGTTGTTTTAGTCTAAGTTTAGGTCTAGGTTGAGAAAATTACTAATATGCAAAAACCATGACGTCATCAGATCGTTGTTATGGTAACACCGATGTCAATCAAATCTATTTTTTTGGAAAGTTCATTTCATCTCTAGTATATGTGTGAAGCAGCTTGCCTGACCGAGCTCAGACAGAGAAGTATCAGCCGTTCAAAGTTGGGATGTCGTGTCGCCAAAAAAACCCAGTGCTGGAGTTTGTTAATTAGAGCAAGAAGTTCGATCGAAGATTCCTTTGGCTGGACGTAACCAACATGGCCAACAAAACTTCACCGTCCCACCAGGGATTATCAATTTCAACCAGTGTCCGGAGAAACTATTTTGTGGATCAGAACATATTAACGAATCGCCGTATTGGATCAAGCAGCCGTTCACTACGAACAACAAGCAGCTGGATCGCCGGTCTGGTTTACTAACTGTGGCATGTGCATTTATAAATTTAACATTCCTTAACCATCAGTGATGGACTGTCTTGTGACCTTTTAATTAATTCCACTGTATTATTAACAAAGGTCAAATAAACGTTATGGTGGTTCACTTCATTTTTCTAATTAATTTGTTGTTTTTATAACAAAGTGTATCCATACATTGCAATTTTTTTATTTTTTTATGGGAAATATAATTTAGGCAGTTATCATATTCAATGGTTTTACACTAGAGCTTCCAAGGTTATCGTAAGTATCCCTTTGAAACCAAGTTTGAATGCGAAAGAGTATAATACACATACTTTACTGCGGACCATGTAAAAAAGACACAAACAAAATGGATCAAAATCTACCAACCATAATGCACGGACGTGACCTTTTAAACTCATTGAGAGGTAAGCTAAGATGATTGACGGCAGCGTAAACGCAAATGTTGAGTTCGGTTTTGAATTTCAGAGTCCGCATGTTATCGAAAGGCGCAGTAACCCTACTATGTGATCATTGAAACGTGTCAGGTCATGTCTGGTAGTATGCAGAAGAAATTCATTGCAAGTACTCTTTCCTAAATTTCCTTGCCTTTCCCCCACATCAATCCCAGTAACTGACTGCCTGGAGGTTTGTGGAAAGGGAGAATCTGTTGAGCAATGTGAGTGCATGTACAAAAGAACCAAGAAGACAGACGCTGGAGCTCAATCAGCCTTCAGGTCTATTGCATCTGCACTCATCTTCATCTTGTCTATATAAATCACCCTGATCCCTCTAAGCTGATGTGGAGACGAGCTAAAGCAAACAAAAAAAGGATTTTTATGTTTACAGAAGTTGAGAATAGTGGCCTTCAGCAGCCAAATTTAATAGAGTGATAGGAGGTGACATTCAGTGGCAGTAAAATCTGTTCTTTGGTTTATTCACCTGCACGCTTCTTTGACTTTTGGACTACTTGTAGATCTCGCTTGACCTTTGCAATAACAGTGGAAATGCTCTTCCCAGGGCAAAACAGAGAAGGAAAATTTGAAACGTTTTCACCGGCTTCCCAAGCTTCAGATCGGGAAGCTCTCGTTTGTCCCAGGAGATCAACAAGTTACCGCTGCAAAGGGGTATCAAAAGGACCTTCTTTATACGGCTGTCTCATCCTGGCGCCTAAAAAATGGAGGACATATACGTGTGGTGATATATATGTATAAATTCTCGGAACAAATTATAAACGAGTATTTCCAGATGGAAAATCCAAGTTGCTTAAAAATCTTGCTTTTGCGAGATTTTATGACAAATATCGACTCAAAGGATGCATTCCTTTCGGTTGCTGTTCGCCATTGTTCAAAAAGCTGGTTTCTTTGTTTTATTTGAAAGAGAACTTATTATCCGGTCCAAAGCCCTCCCATTCGGCCTATGTTGGGTCCCTAGCATATTGGTGTGCATGTTGTAACCATGGGCAACACACCTTAGAACCATGATTCTTCCCCCAGGTACACCAAAACATAGTCAGGAACCGAGGAAGTAGACTAGGGGTTGCAAAAAGTTGTATCTTAAAAATGCTAATTACAATTCCATAATAAAAAATGGGGGTCGCCGAGCTATTTTTTTTTAGTTACAACCACTTAAGGCTAAAACTAGCGGTGTCTTTAACAGGTTATACTAAAACTATAGTAACCTGTTACATCATAAGAAAGGTCATAACTTTTTCACTTATGACTGCATTTGTTTGATGCCATTATTGTACCATCAACTGATAAAGAATTGTAGCATTGATCCATCAAAGTATAAGTGATGGAAAATGCTGGGAACTGTTGCGAGCCACCTTAATAATTTTACTCACAGAACTAACGTGTTTGTCACAGAAGCTGTAAATTTTAATCTGCTGGCCAGTGGCATAACGATGTTATACCAGATAATTATATTAAAATATATACCTTTGCTTTTGTTGGTTGGAGCATGATTTATGAATTATAACTACAAAGTTCTCACGAAAAGCACGAAAGACACTGGAACTCCACCGCGAGGTGTAGCCAAACCGTCATTTGCAAAAATAAAACTTTTCGAAAATTGCTATTGGGCTTTCCTTTCGGCCTATAGAGCGTTTTCACTTGACGTCATAGCCGCCATATTGGTGTTCCCGTACAAAAGAACTTTAATTAACTTCTTTTGTTAGGAACACCAACATGGCTGCCATGGCCTTGGTCATTTGAGTCCCACGGGACTGAAGGTCACGTGAGTGAAAACGCTCTATACGGTGCGTACCCCGGTGGCGGATAGGGAACCCGCTGATCATTCTGGAGGTAGTCCGTTGGAGACGGGGGGATTGTTGAAGGGTCGGTTGGTGTACCCGTGGAATAAGCAATACGCAGGAGTGGACCTTGAGGGGCCCAGTGGGCGGGATTATAACCAGGGGGGGTATATCTATGACAAGCGGAAAAGCTGGGGCACCGTTGGCTGTACTATGCATGGCCCACCGGCGTGTGGATATGCTCTGCAACTCAGCAATCCCAGTTATGCTGATGACTATTAAACAGTTAACTGATTTTATCTACATTCAAACATATTAAACTTGACATTACAACAAATTGACATTGTCTACCCCCCCCCCCCCCCCCCCCCCCCCACTCTTCTCAATTTAAAATAACTTCAAGTGAAACAACTTCTGCCAAACCGATATCAGTTTTTCAAGCCACTTAGTATTTTTAACGTGGACATGACCCTTCCTTTAAACCATCAGCTCACGAAAACGAGGCCCCGGGGACGGAATTAGTCCACCCTTAAAGAGACACTGTCCCGGCTGATGCATCGTGTTTTCATGATTATGGCCAGGAGCTTGCTTTAAGCTTGCTTTACTATCTTGAAAGAGCAAGAAAAAATCGCCAAACGCGATGAAAGCAAAGAAAGATAACAATAGAAACAAAATAAGAGCTTTTCACAAGAATGGCAATTTGATTTCTTGACCTCCTGTCACAGATTTTGATGAACTGTAACCCACTTTTCATCCTTGCACTCCTGCACTTTTTCTCCAAACTACTACTTCTATTTTGCACTATAGAATCTTTGTATGACATTTGGCGATATAACATGGAAATTAAACAAAGAAAATTTTGTTATTACGGCCGGACAGGGTCCCTTTAAAGGGTCCCTTTAAATAAAACAAACGCTACCGATTTTCTAACCCTAGCTCATTGCTCAGCTCCAAACAGTTTTTTAAATCCTATCCTATCCTCAACTCGAACTAAACCATTAAATGTTAACGAACACAATTCACAGCCTCGCTTGCACTCCACACTTTATGTACTGGTTAGTACCTTTCATTGAAATGGTCACACTAAAGGATTTCATCCACATTCTTTAAAGTTTGAACCATCTAGTTAGAGCCATCTAGTTAGAGCCATCAAGTGCATGATAGATATAACCACAGGAAAGTACTACTTTAAGCTTCCATTTTAAAGATCACACTTCATGATTTTATACAATACTCAAACGCTATGAATTCCGCTCTTCGAGGATTTTTAGGATTTCTTTACATTTTTCTTGCGCTGTTTCCAAAGAGGACTCCGCTTCTTCAAGAACCTGCCAAGAATAAACGAAAGTGATCAGCATTTTATTTCTCCTTCAAAAACTCATCAATAATTCTTAAGCACATGAGCCTATTAGAGACGTCAAATTGATCACGTGCATGAACCTTTATACCTGGTAATCCATGGTGATCGTAATATGAATAACACACATAATTTTTATATAAAGAATACTAATATGGGTAGTAATTATTCAGCTAAAACAACTTGCTTCCAATCTCGAGGGACCGAGGGGTTTCCAAATATGGTACTAAGCAAAAAATGAATATTCGGAAGCTGCGAATGCGCGTTACACATTTCAATCCACTTATGGCTTCTGATGCTAACCAGTCTACTGTCTGATCTGGTTTTTCCTTGTATGCTAATTTAATCTTTACACAAAAGCGCTTTTGTTTAATCTCCGTAGGGGCACGCTTTATAAAGATCTTTATTATTAGGGAAATGGTCAAAACTATTGTACTCGGACAGGACCCACCATTTAGCAAAAAGACTGGTGGTCTCTTTATGTACCCCTTCTCCCCCACCTAAAAAGATGGTGTCTTGTTGGTATAGCCCCCATTCTATCAGGGGTAGAAACTGAGAGAAATATTAAAGAATTCCTGTGCCATTTTACTAGCAATGCAAGCTTCATGCACACAGAATATTAAACTCTCATCTCTAATTTTTAGGCCAAAACATTGTGTCCATTACACTCATCAGATAGGTCGTATCTTGTGTAACCCCCCTACCCCTACACAGGGTGGGTCCTCGTCGAGTATACTTCTTATGACCACTTCCCTTATTAACAACTACTAACCCACAGACAAATGTGTGAGTTAACAAATCAATAACAGTAATAATATCATACTAATAATACTAGTCTAAAAATGTAAGAGGCATCCGTTTACAAGGATAGCTAGATGAAATGAAATAAACATCGGTTCACAAAGCAGCGTTTGAACCGCTCTGTCCTAACTCGTGGCAGGATGTAGTCGTGGCCTCAATTTCGTAAAGAGCATGTTCTCTGAAGGGGAAGGAGGTCTTGAAGGGGATGGGCCCCATTAGCTGTAATCTTGTCCCACAATTGTCTGTCCTTGATGTTAATTAAATCAGTAATTGATGTGTACTTGTTGGTGTAGCCATAACGTAAGGCACGCTTACAAAACCGCGCACAGGCCCACACCTCAATTGCATAAGAAAAAATTGACATTACAAGACTGTCGAACAAGATTGTGAGCTCTGGCAGGGTGTAGCCGTAGTACTTGCAGACTCTCAAGATATATAGTCTGGAATTGGCTCTGCTAAGCATATACTCAAAATGGGTGTCTCAATTACACGGGTCTTGATTAAACGTTACCCCTAACAGTTTCAGCTCATTCTTTCTCCCTATTCCCTTTGTTTCCTCTGGGAGCGGCTTCCTGGTTCTACCTTTAACAACCATTTCAAAAGTCTTTAATGTCATTTTATTGACCTCAGCCCAGTGTTTGATGTTGCAAACTTCTTGAGGTGAGGAATCAACCTGACAGGGGCCAGACTTAATAGGCACACTGACAGTGGTATCGTCAGCGTATTTGATGAGCAGTGTCAGTGGGTAGACTTGCCACAAGTCGACCTCACAAGTTTCACAGTGAAGCGAGCAAAGGGAGGTTTTGAGGCCGCGAAGCGGCCGAGCGAGCGACGAAGTCGCGAGAGGTCGACTTGTCTCGCTTGAAGGGTTTTCATTTGCGTTTCGCGCCAAAAATGGGGAGTGGCTTGACTTGTCAATGTCATCGATTATTGTTTCGCAACCGTCCCCATTGTTCAATTTCAATCGCAAGTCACGTTTCATTGCGCCCAACACCTTGTGATTGACAGTTCTGTCCCCAAGGGCTACTCTCGGCTACTCTGATTGGTCTAAGCGCAGCGACCCGTTTTTGGGTCGCTAAAAATGGCGCCAATCAAGTGTGAAAAGTCCTTCGTCCAGCGGGCTATAAATATAAGACGAAGGACTTTATTGAAAGTCTATGTCAGTGGGCTAACAGGCTTGATATCATTAACCATGATTGAGAACAATATGGGGCCCAAGACAGTCCCTTGAGGAACACCTCTGTTTGTATCGAGAAAGTTAGTCACTACTCCATCCACCACTACTCTCTGCTGGCGATCGCACAAGAAGCTTATGATCCAGTTCTTTGTGGAATGTTTTTGAAGTCGTTTAAAAAACTCGCAGCACGTTTTTTTAACATGTTCGCTTCGAGTTTTGAACCTGATAAAACACCACTGCCCGTTTTTTAAACAGAGTACTTGTGATATCAACACACTATTTGATTTTTTTTTTCCAGCAAAATCACTTGACTGACATTCTCACGCAGTTTACATAAAGTTCTTCGATAAAATTAAATGTAAAAGACGCTTTCTTTACGCACCAACTCAGCTTTTTCTTGGGGAACGCACCACGAAAACAATAAAGCGCGCTTTTCTATGCTTTACACTCTGATAAAACACGCTTTTTTAGCCAATCAGAACGAGCACAGCGCCTAGTCTATAGTATAAAAAATGAAGAATGTTTAGAAGTATTATTGGGAACGACCAAACAAGAAAGAAAGAACCACTGAGCACGTAACAAAACCCTGGCTGTGACCATCCTCAGTGCCATACATTGCTCATGGGTGGAGTGGTGGAGATGAGATCAACAATGGAACGATAGCGGCTGCTTGAGGCGCCTTCATGAGCTGACGTCCGACGTTTGTCTCATTTTCATAAGTGTATGTAAAGCGCCATAAGGCGCAAGTAATACAGGGTGTCCCAAACGTTCGTTCCTCTGTTTTATATTAAAATAACTTTCGATTCACAAGCGATATATGCATCAAAATACCAGCAGTTCTTAACTGTTAGGACACTATTTTCATACGTAGTTTCAGTAGCCTGAGTGGCCTCCATTATCTTTTATCACATTTCGTAGCCGCTCCGGCATGGAGTGTGATAATTCTTGTAGCGTGGAAAACGGGACGTTTGCCCATGCTAGTTTGTCTGAGCCGCCGTTTCAGTTCCTTCATGGTTTTCGGGATAGGATCTTTGTATGTGAATTCATCTACTATACTCCACAGATTCTCGATCGAATTGATGTCTGGTGAACTGGCTGGCCACTCTGCTCTCTCGATAACATTAGGCAAATTTGTTTCGCATCATGTTTGCGTGGCCTTAGCTGTGTGAGCTGGTGCCCCGTCTTGAACCGCGAATGTCATGTCATGTTTTTTCATTTGAAGATTTACGACACAGAAGCGGCTTGACTTTCTTTTTCTATTATTTTTGTTATTTAATAATCAGCAGTAACATTCTGTCCTTGTGGAATAAAGTGAAGATCAGTGAGACCGCGACCTGTCATTCCACCTCAGATCATCCACTTGGAACTTTGCTTCACTTGGTACTTGGCTTTCTTGTGATCCCCAGATGATGTCATTCTTTGGGTTAGGCAGGTGAAACAGATACTTTGTGGGAGATTTTTTTTGGCTTTGAGAGGATTCATTTTATAAGCCGCTAAGAAAAACACTGACAATTAATTCAGAGCAACTCGCGGCTGTGAAATGCCGTAAAATGGCGGGAAATTTTCGAGCGCGCGATTTATAATCTCATATTTTAGCGGGAAAATAAACTGAAAGGGCCTGCTGCATTAAACCCCGTAAGTAATAAGGACATTAAACTAGATTGTTTTTGTGAAAGGTTTTATTAAAAAGCTATAACATGAGTCAATACAGAATGAAATACAGGCCTGTAAAGTAGAGGAACAAACTTTTGGGACACCCTGTATGTGCGCTATATATTAAGTCAGTCATTCGTTCGTTCGTTCGTAGTCAGCAACACATATACTATCAGTTTGGTTGAAAATAAATTGCGAACGTCTGTCTAATCGTATTTTCTTGGTTTCTCAGTGGGGTTATATGAAGATAATTTACTATATTTTTCAATAAAACACTTAAATTACGTTATCCATGTGAGCCAGTTGCATGGCACTTTCAATATTCAGATTAACGGAGTTCGACTGAGTGTACTTGTGTTGAAAGATAATGCCAAAAACGTTTGCCTTCGTGTTTTTTTTTCTGTAGAGCTCTGGGTGGGTATATTAGAGAAAATGTATGGGCGTTCGGCCGACACCAAAACAACTGTCCGTATTAAGCGGGTCCAGTCCATATTAACTGGGATTGGACAGTACGTTAGTTTACCAACCTCTTTACTAAAAGTTTCATCAGTGATGTCTTTCAAGTTGATCTTTACATTATAAAAAGCTCCCCAGACAGCAGTCTCTAGACTGCGAGCGCCAACCTGCAGACAAAAAGAAAAGTAAAGGGTTGTAGTGATGACTGCAGTGAAGACAGAATAATCGGGGATAGTCGGGAAGCAGGGGTGGCGCAGTGTTGAGAGCGCTCGCCTCCCACTAATGTGGCCCGGGTTTGATTCCCGACCCCTGCGTCATATGTGGGTTGAGTTTGTTTTTAGTTCTCATCCTTGCTCCGAGGGTTTTTTTCTCCGGGTACTTCGGTTTTCCTCCCTCCTCAAAAACTACCATTTCTAAATTCCAATTCGACCTGGAATTCGAGCGCCATAGGTTTCACGTTTGTCAGGCGCATGACTGTGAAGTGTCACACGCGCTAAACAAAGTTGAGTTATTTTTTATATTTATTTGTTTGTTTGTTTGTTTATTTATTTAGTCTGCGTTAGCACACGTATGTCCGGGTTGCATGCAAGTGTTATTTAACAAATACTTCATATTTGACAAACTCATTTGTCATATATGAGAGAATTATGTGTGTCATGGTGAACTTGTATAGATGATGACACTTTGCGATGTCTATCATGAAGTAGCGTGACCCTCTCTGCGTGCAATCCTGAGCAATACTCCGTTGGCACGGCGAGATAGAAAAGTCCGATGCGCTAAACACTAAATCATCGCTGCTGCTACTATGATAAAAATTTCACATTTTTTATGGGGAAAATTGCATTCCTTACAGCTTAACAGAGATAGATTTACATGTACCTATCTGAGCCACTGAAATGAAGTTTGTGCTCTGAAAAGGGAAAATATCGAGCTTGGAGATGCAGTGTTTTTCGAGTTTATGTTACAGCGAACCTGTTGTTTAGTGCCATGACGTCGTTTTCTCAATGCTTTCTCACTTGCGTTTGCAAGTAAAAGCTCATAGCACCACTGCAAAACACACTTAACATCACTTCTCTAGTTTCTCGGACAGCGATTCGGAGCGCTTGTATAGATATTCGCATTGGAAACCACCTACAGTTAGTAACCAGACCGCAGGAATATAACCTCGTTTGATGGCGGTCGAAAACTTTAGAGAATTTGAGCGTAGTAAAACTCACTTTCCTTATCGTATGAAAGAAAGCTTTAGACAACTGGTACTTGACGAAGTTAACTACCGATTCGCGGAAAATGAGAGGTACTCGATGATTTGATAGTAGTAGCACTTTAAAATGATCGCAATATCATACCTGCAAATCAGATTTGCTGTTTATATTGCCAACTTTCGCTAGCTCCACCATCGGGCTCCATACTTTGCTGGCTGTTTTGATAACATTGAGTGGAACCTGCACGGCTGCTTTCAGTCCGTCTTGTAAAGCTTTCTCACGACTGAGATAAACACAAGTACAACGCGAAAGATGCGGAAAATAATGAAAATATAACAATTAGGGCAATAGATATCATTTAAGTGGCAGTCCCGCTAAAAGCGGTCCGCTCGATTTCGCGACCAAAAATAGTTTCCCTTTATTTTTTGCTGGTGAAAAGGCTTTGGTACACATGTATGAAATACACAATTCTTTTTTTCAAATTCTTTATTTTCGTCCAGTTACAGGCAAAAAACGAATTCAGGCCCCCTCGGCCTTTTCGCCGTTGATCGGAAGACTAAAATTGATGGTTTTTTAGAGGCGCTCTACGTAGAAACAAATGCAGTTGAAGACATTTTCTTTAGGTCATGTTTCTGAGCTAAACTTGAGTAGTTCACAGGCAAAGTGTAAAAAATTTCAATAAAATGTTAAGCAAGCTGAGGCAACTTAAAGACAACCCACTCTGAAGCCTATATTCAGACACTGAAAATGGGGCAAGAACGAGGGAAAATTTCTCAAACGTTGCGGCCTAAACTTGGTTTCAAAACCACGTCACAGTAAAGTTCTTACCTTATTTTATCGAGTTATAAGCTCAAACGTGTGGGTATCTCCCGGGATCGCAAGCGAGAAGAGATTATAATCAGCCATTGACAGCGTGTTTACATAATTATCGGTCGTGCCAAAGGTCACTTGCATTACTCTTCGGCTCTTCCAAAATGTTTCTATTGAGGCTTGAATTCGATTGTAGTTCTCCAAGATAAATGTCGACAACTTCTTTAATACTTCTGCGTCAGAATTAGATCGAGAACAGATGTAAAAGTTGCAATAAGTTGAATAATCTTCATGGCGGCGACACCGGGCTCGATCGACAAAGCAAACAACGAAGCTTTTAGCATGTTTCGGAGAAATCTTCATCAAAATCAGTACTTGATCCAAATTCTCTGCTCCACTAACGAGTATTAAAGGTTTTCAACGTCCCTACAAGTCACAGTTTACTCTTATCCACGATTTTATACTGTTGAAATTCACCCGTGGTAGAAACTAAACTTGACCATGGTATGCAAATACTGTAGATATAATTTGAAAACAAAAATCGACGACAACCAGAAATTTCACTGCGATACATGAACTACTCACCGGTGAGAGGTTGAAATATATGAATAACTTGAGTTTCAGATTCGTTTTTAAGGGTTTCTCGCCAAGCGACCGCAGAAAGTTTTCTTAGCTTGAAAATGTGTAGATCCGTTACATCGCGCGGCCAACTCTTTGTCACGCGACCTTGATAACATTGTGTGACAAGTTATGACAAGACACGTGCTCGAAGACCTTGTAACGAATCTACACATTTTCAAGCGAAAAACCTTTTTGCTGTCGCTTGGCGAGTAGCCCTTAAAAACGAATCTTAAACTCAAGTTATTCATATATTTCAACCTCTCACCGGTGAGTATTTCACGTATCGCAGTGAAACTTCTGGTTCTCGTTAATTTTTTTCAAAGTATACGATATTTGCATGCCACTGTCAAGTTTATGTTTCCGCCACGGGTGAATTTCAACAGTATAAAATCGTGGATCAGAATAAACTTTGACTTTCTTTTTATTGTAGGGACGTGGAAAACCTTTAATACTCGTTACTGGAGCAGAGAATTTGGATCAAGTACTGATTTTAATGAAGATTTTTCCGAAACATGCTAAAAGGCCTCGTTGTTTGCTTTGTCGAGCCCGGACCGTGTCGCCGCCATGAAGATTATTCAACTTATTGCAACTTTTACATCTGTTCTCGATCTAATTCTGACGCAGAAGTATTAAAGAAGTTGTCGACATTTATCTTAGAGAACTACAATCGAATTCAAGCCTCAATAGAAACATTTTGGAAGAGCCGAAGAGTAATGCAAGTGACCTTTGGCACGACCGATAATTATGTAAACACGCTATCAATGGCTGATTATAATCTCTTTTCGCTTGCGATCCCGGGAGATACCCACACGTTTGAGCTTATAACTCGATAAAATAAGGTAAGAACTTTACTGTGACGTGGTTTTGAAACCAAGTTTAGGCCGCAACGTTTGAGAAATTTTCCCTCGTTCTTGCCCCATTTTCAGTGTCTGAATATAGGCTTCAGAGTGGGTTGTCTTTAAGTTGCCTCAGCTTGCTTAACATTTTATTGATTTTTTTTACACTTTGCCTGTGAACTACTCAAGTTTAGCTCAGAAACATGACCTAAACAAAATGTCTTCAACTGCATTTGTTTCTACGTAGAGCGCCTCTCAAAAACCATCAAGTTTAGTCTTCCGAACACCGTCGAAAAGGCCGAGACGGCCTGAATTCGTTTTTTGCTTGTAGCAGGGCGAAAATAAAGAATTTGAAAAAAAGAATTGTGTATTTCATACATGTGTACCAAAGCCTTTTCACCAGCAAAAAATAAAGGGAAACTATTTTTGGTCGCGAAATCGAGCGGACCGCTTTTAGCGGGACTGCCACTTAATAGGCCATTTCCGAGTTGCCTTTAGCCTCTCTATCAAAGCGAGGCTAGGTGCGAAACCTTTCATATGAAAATGAGTTTTTATTCACTTGCAAATAAAACTGATTTGCATGTGAATGAAAACTCATTTTCATATGAAAGGTTTCGCACCTAGCCTCGCTTTGATAGAGAGGCTAAAGGCAACTCGGAAATGGCCTATTAACTATAAAGTGTGGTCTAACAATTTGGTCAAATGTTGAAAGCATTATTAATAGTCCTCTTTCATTTTCTCGAATGAAAAGGTATTGTGTTATTTCTTTATTATGCAAAAAATTGCTATGATAAAGCGTACTTGTGTGGCCGGGGACAAAACGGTTATGAAATAGGAAAATTTTTAACGAAGAGATGATACGAATACACCTAATTCAATAAAGGTTGCTTTGGTCATTGGTAATTGGGCATTGGGAAGCTATTGTTTGGCGGTCACACAAGCAAAGCATTGCATTGTGTTACGTATTCCCAAATGCCAATGCCCAATTACCAATGACCAATTGCCAAAGCAACCTTTATTGAATTAGGTATATAAAATAAACATGTATTTGAAATCCACACGAATGATAGCGGTCTGCTTTTAAAAGGGTCGACTGATATTAAGGTTACAGTGTACCTTCGGGGGTGTCTCCAGTATAACAGCTCTAGCGTCTTAAGATTACACTTAATATACCTAAACCCAGATATCAAATTAAAGCTTATAAAGCTGGCTATCTAAATATGGAAACCATTTGGTAAGAAAATGAATTGTCGAATTTTTTACGACGTCTAAATTCGAACGTCCGAATCAGCTTTAAAACGCTATAACTCAAAGCGATTATTGTATTTTGCTAATTTGATTTGTTCTCGGATTTCCGGACACGAAGCGCTAAAAAAACGTGTCGGCGATTTCCCATATTCAATTGCAATGAAAAGTTACAGAATATTTTCGAAAAAGGGAGAAAAAAAGTTGGAGTGATCGCACGGAAATGGCTCTTGACGAAAAAGTTTTCGGAAATAAGAAATTCGCCGACACGTTTTTGTTGATTATATGTTAGCCAAGCTTCTGTCCAAATTTTAGGAAAATCGAACAAATTCCCTTTGAGTTGTAGCTCTTTAAAGTGTCCCCTACAAGCGAAAAATTAACTTTGAGATAACAGCGCTTAAAAAAACATATCGCTTCATAAACAAACTCCGCCCACAAAAGTTATACTGTCATTTCTCCGTCAATTTTCACTATTTTTCGATACTTTTTTTTTGGATGAAAGTTCATTCTGTAAACTTTATTTTGACGTCAAAAAAAAAATTTCAATAAATTTTCGATCTGAAGGTACACTGTAACCTTAAATCACTTTCTTCCAGGAAAAGTCAATTTGGGTGGGAATTTAACTATAATTGCGGGACAAACGTGAATACATTTTAACGTTGTATTTTTACCATATGTATCGTCAAAGCCAAATCGTCAATAGGACTTCATTCCAGGAGGAAAGTGGTCATACAATCTAACACATGATTTTTTTTTTTCAAGAATAATATTCTTACATTTCTTGGTCCTCGGGGGTACCTTTGGGAAGTTTCTTCGCTTCCTAAAAAAAAAACCCCAAGATTTCTCTCGTAAAACTATGGAAAAATAGATATCGGAAGCCAGGAGTGTCAGCTCCTGAAGTTGGCAAACTCATAATCAAAAGAGAACTACAGTAAGAAAGTAAGTAACGACTTTATGTTAGGGCAGTTTTCGATTGTGTGTCGAAAGTAATTTCGCAATTGCATTGGTTTTCCATTGCTACGGTTTGCGATTGGCTGAAAAAACTCGCGGCACTTTCTCGACCAATCAGAAGTAAAACCAAAACCAATCGTGACTTGCTCGCACGCGTTTTCCCGCGCTTGGCGCCGGCTGTATTTGCTTCGAGCTCTGATTGGTTCATTGGATTGTTTACGACTGTTAACAGGTGTCCACATATTTTTGCAGTGTTTTTATTTTTTTGCAGTGGAATTTACCAGCATAATAATCTTAAACAGCGCCTTTTGTCCTTATTAACCGTAAAGAGTGATACTTTGTAGTTATTAATCGTGAAACAATGTCAGTTACAGTTAATAATCTTAAAATTCCAGATTAATAACTATGTTTGGCAGACGTTTACAGTTAATAATCGTGTAATGCGCGAATATTAATTGTGTCTGACAGACATTTACAGTTATTAATCGTGAGTTGCCCATTTCCACGGACAAGATAACTCGAAAGCAAATTTAACTTGACCATCCGCCATTACAAAAAAGAAAGCTAACGTAAAGTCTACTTTCCACAGGACTTGTTATACCGTAAATATTCCACAACCGAATTCTTCAGGGGTCAAAATTTCTATTGAGCTTGACTTCTATTCGATTTAATTTGTTCGCGAACGATATTTTCCTAGTCTTCCTTTTCGATGAAGAACAACGCGAGCGTCGCCATTAAACATAGAAGCGCGAGCGTGTGAAGCATTTATAAGCTTACATGTAAAATTAAAACACCTCTATTTAAGTCTCGTTATTGGAAGAAAACAAAGCGAGAGATCTCTTAATCGATTTCCGAAACTAAAATTCATTTGACCCGGCCGGAGAAGTAGAAAATTGCTTTTGACAAGAATTGTTTTCAATTGAACGTATCGTGAAATCAACAACACGGCGAAATACTTTCAGTGGGAAGATTCGCTCGCAGTCAAAATTAGCGGTGTTAACTTAAAAAAGATTTTGAAACGTCTAACTTATTGGAAAGGCTTTCATTCTTTAGCAGTGGAGAGCTGATAACAAGGTCTGTCCTCCACAATCGTTCACAAACTGACAATAAGTGACAGAAACTAAACAACATGCTTACAACATTCAGTTCCACTAGCGTCAAAAAATATTTTGGAACTCCAAAGGAAAATCGGCTGAAAATCCGCCTGTACGGGATATGAATTTGAAATGATTATTTTGGTTTAAAACTCAAAATGCATCTAATGATAACCAAATCCTTTTAGTTGATTCATTTTCATTCACGATCGAAACACTTTGTACTTATTTTAAAATCGTAAAGACTGATAGTTCGCAGTTATTAATCGTGAAGTGCGTCACTTGCGATTAATAACTATGGGAAACATTTGAAGGCGCTTGAAAAGAAAGGGCTTTCTTCGAAAGCGAGTTAGCGGGACGTATTCATTCAATGCACTTCCGGACTTCGGAATGAAACTCCAACTTACAAAAAAATATATTTTTTATGAAAAAGTGAGTTACAAGCGAATTTCAGATAAACTTACTCATTGACGGCCGGCGCACAAGTTGAAATCTTCGAACACCATAAAATTGCACATCGTCGAATTTCGCGGAATATGCATCATCACAGGGAAAAAACACATCACAGCCAGGAAAGCAGTTAAATGTTTCGCGAAACAAAACTTAACATGAGCGGTATAATTTGTTGTTATGATGTAACTTGCTTTAATATAAGGTTTATAAATATTTCGAGCGAAAAATTGAAATCTGAGAACACCGCCGTTCGATTATGCAAATTTGATAAGATCGCTCCGGCAAAATATTCGCGGCTTGAATATTTCAGTATTTGCGGAGTTTTCGCATCATCTTCGCAAAAATACTCTTTCAGTTGAGAAATAAAATAATATATCGTTTTCTAAAGGACTTTTCATTAAGAAAAAGATCTGTTTTAGTTGAAAGAGTTTTGCACGAAGTTGATGCAAACGGTCTGGAAAAACATCGGGTGTCACGCAACAGGCGAGGAATTTTTCTTTCAGGCTCTGGTGAAACTTCAGTAAAAAGAATGCTTATCAGGTTAAGATTAAACCTCTAAAATAGCGAAGCTATGTCTTATAAAGCTTACAGTTCCTTTCAAATGAAAGATCGTTTTCAACCTGTTTAATTTCTTACTAGTCCGCAGTGGATGTACTGTACATGCAGGATATGCCGCATTTTGTTATCTGTTTTTTAGCGTTTTTTCAGCATATAAGCGAGGATTTTGTGTGTTAAAAGACCCATCCAGCTAGCCGCACAACCTGAAAAAACGATATTAAATGGTCCACATTGCTCGTTTTCCCTTACAAAATCACTGCTACAAGAAATCCGGGTTTTAGCGGTAAATTGATATTTCTACGCGGGAAAAATAGGATAGTTTAAAGCGTGACTGTAATAAAAAAAACGGTAAACAAAAAGCGACAGACATTGTAATCTGTTTAATTACGAAAAAACCCACAACCGATCAAGTACAACAAACTCAGATGAAGTATTAACCTGGGCAAAAACAGTGGCTCACCTTTGGCGTTCACAAGTGTGGCAGAGTAGAAACAACGGCTATGCAACGGCCATGCATGCGGCTCTCAAAATTCGTTTGTGAAGTCTTGTCCTTTAAATTTGTTCTTTTCTGTCAGCAGTGATTTATACAGCTATCGATGTTTTGATTTCAGTGATTTGCGCTTGGTAAATTGTCACTTCTTCCACCCTGCACAGTGGTGAACATTTCAGCACTCATTCAGTTCTTGCAAAGAAATCCGACGCATTATTTTCAACCAATATGTATTTGAAGCTCAATAGTGTTTTCATTTCAAGTTCCACCAACAGTCCAACAGGGCAGCCCAGCATAAGGATATTTTTTTCTCGCAGTCTTATGTGGTGAACTTACTCTACAAAAAGCTTCAACTAAGCTTATAGCACGTGTTCAGTCATTGGCGGATTTCCATCCAAAAATTTGGAAAGCCACTTAATCAGAAGTGGTTTTAACCGTGGTAAAAATTCCTTAATCCGAGAAATGAGTCCAACTTGACTCTTTTTTACTTTTAAAGCAGTGTACGATAAATAGAAATGATTTTCGGTAAGCGCCTCGTTTGATTCTCAAGCGGTCAATTTTCCTGGAGCCGGTCATTTGCGTCAAAGTGCGTCTATAGCAACCAATTGCAGAGCTTGCTGTCAAATATTGTGTCCAATCGCAGAGCTGGCTTTCAAAATGTCTCCAATCGCATAACTGGCTGTCAAAATGTGTCAAGTTGTAGCCAAGAAGCATCAAGTGAGATGCCGAATCGTTCTTCCCATCACGAGGGAGGTCCTTTTTTTCAACGTCAAATTGTCATTGACTAAATTCTTTTTTCAACTGAACTGTAAAGCAACTCATCGACGACGCTGAATTCAACGAAACGATTTAAAAGAAAGACCTTTCGCAACGCGAGCATGTTTTCGCCCTTACAATATTCCGCGCAGAATGTTTTCTTTTCAACTCACTTGAATTCACCTGATGCGAGCGAAAATTTCATATTCAGTAAAATATAAAGGAATTTCTTATTGTTAATTTGAGCGCACAATAAATGATTTTTTTCTGACAACATAATCTCGCTGACAAAGTGATTCGGGTTTTCTTTTCATGACCAACCACGCCGTGGCATGTTCGATCCCCCGGGGGGGGGGGGGGGGTACTTCCTATAATGGGCTATACGGGGATGCTCCGCCCGAAAGGGGTACCTTTTTTAGGCTGGCTGTATATGAAAGGGTGGGGATTTCACGAAGTATAGGAAAGGGTAGGGAAAACACCGGTTGAAGTATAACGTGTAAAGTATAAAGGGTAGGTTTTCCCTACCCTTTATACTTTATACGTTACACTTTATATGTTTTCCCTACCCTTTACACTTTATACTTCAACCGGTGTTTTCCCTACCTTTTTTATACTTCGTGAAATCCCCACCCTTTCATATACTTCACCGAAAGGGGTACCTTTTTTAGGCTTGCTGTATATGAAACCTACCCTTTATACTTTACACGTTATACTTCAACCGGTGTTTTCCCCACCCTTTCATATACTTCAACTCGTGAAATCCCTACCCTTTCATATACAGCCAGCCTAAAAAAGGTACCCCTTTCGGGCGGAGCATCCCCGTATAGCCCACTATAGGAAGTACCCCCCCCCCCCCCCCCCCCCCCCCGGGGATCGAACATGCCACGGCGTGGTTGGTCATGAAAAGAAAACCCGAATCACTTTGTCTGCGAGATTATGTTGTCAGAAAAAAATCATTTATTGTGCGCTCAAATTAACAATAAGAAATTCCTTTATATTTTACTGAATATGAAATTTTCGCTCGCATCAGGTGAATTCAAGTGAGTTGAAAAGAAAACATTCTGCGCGGAATATTGTAAGGGCGAAAACATGCTCGCGTTGCGAAAGGTCTTTCTTTTAAATCGTTTCGTTGAATTCAGCGTCGTCGATGAGTTGCTTTACAGTTCAGTTGAAAAAAGAATTTAGTCAATGACAATTTGACGTTGAAAAAAAGGACCTCCCTCGTGATGGGAAGAACGATTCGGCATCTCACTTGATGCTTCTTGGCTACAACTTGACACATTTTGACAGCCAGTTATGCGATTGGAGACATTTTGACAGCCAGCTCTGCGATTGGACACAATATTTGACAGCAAGCTCTGCAATTGGTTGCTATAGACGCACTTTGACGCAAATGACCGGCTCCAGGAAAATTGACCGCTTGAGAATCAAACGAGGCGCTTACCGAAAATCATTTCTATTTATCGTACACTGCTTTAAAAGTAAAAAAGAGTCAAGTTGGACTCATTTCTCGGATTAAGGAATTTTTACCACGGTTAAAACCACTTCTGATTAAGTGGCTTTCCAAATTTTTGGATGGAAATCCGCCAATGACTGAACACGTGCTATAAGCTTAGTTGAAGCTTTTTGTAGAGTAAGTTCACCACATAAGACTGCGAGAAAAAAATATCCTTATGCTGGGCTGCCCTGTTGGACTGTTGGTGGAACTTGAAATGAAAACACTATTGAGCTTCAAATACATATTGGTTGAAAATAATGCGTCGGATTTCTTTGCAAGAACTGAATGAGTGCTGAAATGTTCACCACTGTGCAGGGTGGAAGAAGTGACAATTTACCAAGCGCAAATCACTGAAATCAAAACATCGATAGCTGTATAAATCACTGCTGACAGAAAAGAACAAATTTAAAGGACAAGACTTCACAAACGAATTTTGAGAGCCGCATGCATGGCCGTTGCATAGCCGTTGTTTCTACTCTGCCACACTTGTGAACGCCAAAGGTGAGCCACTGTTTTTGCCCAGGTTAATACTTCATCTGAGTTTGTTGTACTTGATCGGTTGTGGGTTTTTTCGTAATTAAACAGATTACAATGTCTGTCGCTTTTTGTTTACCGTTTTTTTTATTACAGTCACGCTTTAAACTATCCTATTTTTCCCGCGTAGAAATATCAATTTACCGCTAAAACCCGGATTTCTTGTAGCAGTGATTTTGTAAGGGAAAACGAGCAATGTGGACCATTTAATATCGTTTTTTCAGGTTGTGTGGCTAGCTGGATGGGTCTTTTAACACACAAAATCCTCGCTTATATGCTGAAAAAACGCTAAAAAACAGATAACAAAATGCGGCATATCCTGCATGTACAGTACATCCACTGCGGACTAGTAAGAAATTAAACAGGTTGAAAACGATCTTTCATTTGAAAGGAACTGTAAGCTTTATAAGACATAGCTTCGCTATTTTAGAGGTTTAATCTTAACCTGATAAGCATTCTTTTTACTGAAGTTTCACCAGAGCCTGAAAGAAAAATTCCTCGCCTGTTGCGTGACACCCGATGTTTTTCCAGACCGTTTGCATCAACTTCGTGCAAAACTCTTTCAACTAAAACAGATCTTTTTCTTAATGAAAAGTCCTTTAGAAAACGATATATTATTTTATTTCTCAACTGAAAGAGTATTTTTGCGAAGATGATGCGAAAACTCCGCAAATACTGAAATATTCAAGCCGCGAATATTTTGCCGGAGCGATCTTATCAAATTTGCATAATCGAACGGCGGTGTTCTCAGATTTCAATTTTTCGCTCGAAATATTTATAAACCTTATATTAAAGCAAGTTACATCATAACAACAAATTATACCGCTCATGTTAAGTTTTGTTTCGCGAAACATTTAACTGCTTTCCTGGCTGTGATGTGTTTTTTCCCTGTGATGATGCATATTCCGCGAAATTCGACGATGTGCAATTTTATGGTGTTCGAAGATTTCAACTTGTGCGCCGGCCGTCAATGAGTAAGTTTATCTGAAATTCGCTTGTAACTCACTTTTTCATAAAAAATATATTTTTTTGTAAGTTGGAGTTTCATTCCGAAGTCCGGAAGTGCATTGAATGAATACGTCCCGCTAACTCGCTTTCGAAGAAAGCCCTTTCTTTTCAAGCGCCTTCAAATGTTTCCCATAGTTATTAATCGCAAGTGACGCACTTCACGATTAATAACTGCGAACTATCAGTCTTTACGATTTTAAAATAAGTACAAAGTGTTTCGATCGTGAATGAAAATGAATCAACTAAAAGGATTTGGTTATCATTAGATGCATTTTGAGTTTTAAACCAAAATAATCATTTCAAATTCATATCCCGTACAGGCGGATTTTCAGCCGATTTTCCTTTGGAGTTCCAAAATATTTTTTGACGCTAGTGGAACTGAATGTTGTAAGCATGTTGTTTAGTTTCTGTCACTTATTGTCAGTTTGTGAACGATTGTGGAGGACAGACCTTGTTATCAGCTCTCCACTGCTAAAGAATGAAAGCCTTTCCAATAAGTTAGACGTTTCAAAATCTTTTTTAAGTTAACACCGCTAATTTTGACTGCGAGCGAATCTTCCCACTGAAAGTATTTCGCCGTGTTGTTGATTTCACGATACGTTCAATTGAAAACAATTCTTGTCAAAAGCAATTTTCTACTTCTCCGGCCGGGTCAAATGAATTTTAGTTTCGGAAATCGATTAAGAGATCTCTCGCTTTGTTTTCTTCCAATAACGAGACTTAAATAGAGGTGTTTTAATTTTACATGTAAGCTTATAAATGCTTCACACGCTCGCGCTTCTATGTTTAATGGCGACGCTCGCGTTGTTCTTCATCGAAAAGGAAGACTAGGAAAATATCGTTCGCGAACAAATTAAATCGAATAGAAGTCAAGCTCAATAGAAATTTTGACCCCTGAAGAATTCGGTTGTGGAATATTTACGGTATAACAAGTCCTGTGGAAAGTAGACTTTACGTTAGCTTTCTTTTTTGTAATGGCGGATGGTCAAGTTAAATTTGCTTTCGAGTTATCTTGTCCGTGGAAATGGGCAACTCACGATTAATAACTGTAAATGTCTGTCAGACACAATTAATATTCGCGCATTACACGATTATTAACTGTAAACGTCTGCCAAACATAGTTATTAATCTGGAATTTTAAGATTATTAACTGTAACTGACATTGTTTCACGATTAATAACTACAAAGTATCACTCTTTACGGTTAATAAGGACAAAAGGCGCTGTTTAAGATTATTATGCTGGTAAATTCCACTGCAAAAAAATAAAAACACTGCAAAAATATGTGGACACCTGTTTGTTGTGATTGGTCAGAGTGATTTATTTGGTTTTGGTTTTACGACACTCAAATGAAAACCGCCCAAAGAAGGTTGAACACAGGTTTATAAACTGGTTTATTCATTGACTCATTGACAACCTCCTCTTCAAGGGCTTTCTCCGCCTTCAAAGTGGCGGTCGGGCGAAGAAACGACAAGGCTGCCGAAATCATGACTTCAAAAATCTTGGAGCAGTTTGTCTCCTAAAACATGACGACATATCTTCGTTTTGTTTGAACGGTTTCAGAATACCAGAAAACAAACACGGCTGCCAAACGTTGTAAAGGACCTCTGAAAACGCTATTAATCCTGTCACGTGACAAAATACTCCGCGGTTCTTGGATTATAGAGTTCTAAAGTGTGACGTCGCAAAAACTAACATTTGTGAAATTATGGGATTTGATTAGATATTCCGCGGAAAGGGCATGACGAAAAATGCCCGCCTGCCAAAAATGAACGTCTTCTAGCAATTTGGGGGTGAGATATTGGCACCGTTATGATTCCATACAAATCCTTCTAATTTGGGCTGCTAATTTTGGCCTTGGTTCATTACGTAATGAACAAAGGCCAAACTTTTTAGAAGGATTTGTATGGAGTTATCAGATCATAACGGTGCCAATCATAATCTCACCTCCAAATTGCAATAAGATGCTGATCTTTAGCAAGCGGGCATTTTTCGTCAAGCCTTTTCCGAATATGTCATCAAATCCCATAATTTCACAAATTTAGTTTTTGTGACGTCATCACTTTAGAACTCTATTTTGGCAGTCTTGAAAGCCGAGAAGGCCCTGGGGAAGGGGTTGGTAAATTGACACATGCAGCATGACCATTGAAGTCGAAGCACAGGCTTAACATTCTCTGTTTTATTGGTGTACTGTGCATCTGTAATGGCCGTATCAGTTTATAGAACTAGCCTTACTAAAGGCGACATTTAGGGACTGTGCATTATTTATTAGGTACGGGGGGGGGGGGGGGTGCATAAAGTAAAATCAAAGCAAGGATAGGGGGGTTCAAAGTAAAATAAGCCACTCAAGAGGAGGGGTGCTTAACATTTTATTTCAAGTGTTTACAGTTCTCACTGAAACAGGATGATCTGTTCTGTGGCTGAACTGCAATTTCAATATGTTGCAATACGATTATCTATTCTTCTCTATCTCTATAATATAGAGACAAATATTGTGATAAAGCGTTTCTGGCTTTTTAAATTTGAATTGTCAACAACATTTGAACAGTAGAATATAGTTATATACTAATGCAAATATTTTGCCCTGGTGAAAACATATTGCTCCAGTTCAAATATTTTGCACTGGTTCAAAATATATTTGAACCAGTGCAGACAAAATTGCACCAAAATCATAATTTCACTACAACATAGATAATCATATTGCAACAGATTGAAGATGTACAGTGTACCTCAACCAGCATGCAGGGCTCGAAATTAACTTTTTCGTTCAGAAGCCAACTGGCGACTAATGGGAACATTTTGGTCGCCAGATCGTAAATTTTGGTCGCCAATTTTATTCAATATGTATCTTACATAAAACACACTTAAATGTTACTTTGCATGCAAGAAAAATCATAGATAGAAAGAAGCATAGGAAAGACTTACGAAAGTTAGCTACCAGTGTTCACAGCTGACATGTCTTTTGCGATGGTTTGTTCTGAATTTTTCGAGATGCAGGTAAGCACAAAACGTTCCGAGTTCATAGTTTTCATAACTAGACAAACAAGGGTCCTTTACCCTTGCTTTTACCTCTTTACAACATACCGTAAACACCGGCGTATATAAATTAAAGCCGCACTCGCAGATAAGCCGCACCCCGAGTTTGAAGCTCAAATGTTTGGGGAAAAAGTTTTTTTTAAATAAAAACGTAAGTCAGAGAATTGGCTCTAAGAAACGTGAGCTATACTTTGCTTCTATCCATCGAATCATCTTGTATTGAAAAAAAAAACCCACACTTGTGATCGCAGCTACGTTCGTTTGCCCGCCGTTCGTTCAGGCCACAACAAGTTTGGTAGCCGTGCAAATTTCTTGAGGACGGGTTAACCAAGATGGCCGCTTGTTTACAGACTTTCTTTGGCTTCTTTCGTTCGTCTTCGGTGTTCCTTCATTGCTAAAAGCTTCAAAATGTCCGACAAAGATAGCGAGCACTGTTTTAACACAGGTATTTTGACAATTTGAGGCTAAATTTCACAATTTATAAACTCAACGCTCGCGTTTGTGTGTTGCGTGTTCGATGCGGACCTTTTTGCTCAATTTAATTTTTGGCCTCAGAGGCGCTCTGGTAGCTCTGTGAGACAAACAAGACTAACTTTTCTACGTCATCTTAAGTTAAATAAGTTTTGCTCCACGTTATACACCTCAAATAAAGGCTCTCAAAGTCTGGTCAACTTATATCACTGCAATTAAAAAGTACGATTGATAAACTATGATTTGCAGAACTCAGCGGATGTTAATACCGCAAATAAACCGCACCCCCGATTTTGAGCAAACATTTTGGGCAAAAAAGTGCGGCTTTTACGCCGGTGTATAAACTAAAAGATTTATTTTAGTGCAGAAGTTTTTTTTTGTGGTTATCGGACAAAACGTGAGTCGCTAGCTGGCGACCAGTTCCGAAAATCTAGTCGCCAGCACTCAATTTTTGGTCGCATTGGCGACCAGTTAGTCGCAATTTCGAACCCTGGCATGGTCTTAAGATCAGTGGAGGTAAAGTGGCACTGGTTGCACGAGTTCTCCTGTATGCTCGTGGTGATCATTCTTGCATCCCACGAGAAACCCAAAAGAACGTTAAGGAGGAAATATGTTCCAGGGCAAGCAACTCGGATTCGCAATCAAGTGATTCAGAAGTGGAATCGAATGGCTTTGTTGAACACTGCTTCGAGGCCATGTTTGTTCAGATAGGGATGCCCAACAAGTAAACATGCAGCATTGCTGTATAACTAATTTCACTCATTTAAAAAGGGGGTATTACCTAATATTTTCCTACTTGACGCCCATTCCCCCCCCCCCCCCCCCCTTCCGCCCCCTTCCTGATAATTATTGCACAGTCCCTTAGGGCTCTTAAAACTGTTCTGAAATGAAATACGTGTAAAAACTATCAAAATCACTGCCACGTTGTTTAACTTCGTCAAAAATAAACACAGAAAAACAAAGTTCAACAACGAGACAATGATTTTGACCAGTTACAAGAGCCCAAAAGTGAGGTTAGTTAATACACTGATACGGCCATTATAGATGCACTGAGTACACCACACAAACGAAGGATTGTACGCCTGTGGTCGTGTCGAGGTTTGACAATATCACACTATGAAAAATAAACGCTTTTATCAATCAAAATGACTGACCATGAATCCACTGAAGGCATTAGTATCAGCATCGACCATGGGGATAAAGTCCAGCATGGCCTTCCTCAGGGGAGGGATGATGGTTCTCATCTGCGCATCCAAGGCCTCGAATTTTTTGTTTCCATAACTGAGCCAACCGACCATGGTAGCCAGTGCAACACCCTAATAAGATCAACATCAAAATTCTCCTTAAGGTCGTTTACATAATACCACTGTTATCCTTGAAAGAAATTGGTTCTAAATCAAGACATCCGACAAAATGCAACCAACGGTTGCATCTAAGCATGGATAGATGGCGCGAAAATCTAGTCTGAAGACCTATCTGTTCCGTGAGGGGCCCCCTTAAATTAGTTTGATTTGATTGTTTTTAATGTATTTGATATTCATATTCAAGTTGAATCACTCAGGTGGGTTTTACAATTTTCTTGAATGAATATGATTGCTTAGAGTACGTGAGCTCTATAAATATACAATGTATGATCAGGCAAAAGTAGCGTGTTTTGTCGCTAAGCGTTCAGTTCTGTTCTTTTAATAAAGTTTGAATGTACAAGAACTTTGCTGACATGTTCTGCAGGTTGCGCTACGAACGATTTGAATCATCCTAGAAACCGCTGTAATGGAACGCTCTGAATCAGCCAAGACTGAATCACAAAGACAACGATGGAATACACAATTATTGTGTTTCCCATTTTTGTCTGTCTAACCAATGTTTATTGAAAACTTGTTCATGTTTTTATCTCCAAGCCTAAACCATATTTATTTTTCTCAATACAAAACCTTATATTATAACCATTGCACAGCTCATGCAGAAGCTCATATTTTGAACTTGGGATGCCTGTGCCGTGATCTCAACAAAACCATCCATCTTGCATGTTATACATGTACTTACCATAGCCGCAACGGCAGCGGATGCAGACCCTCCTCCAGGGGCGGATGATCGTGAACCAAGACTGTAGATAAACTGTCGCAGAGGCATCGAAACAAGAGGTCCATCTTCAGCACTATCGACTAAGTACCTGGTACATAAATGGGGGGGGGGGGGGGGGGGGGGGGGGGGGGGTCATTTCAGCGATATTATTCAATACGTGTTAAAAAATACTCAAATAAATGTTATACCCGGGGGGAGCACCTTCGTAATTTTATATGGGAGTCCCCCCCGGAACGCTATACACCTAATTGCAGAATCGTTGTCGAAAAAAAAGCATAAACCATAAACGACACCCCAGGCATTGCTACGCTTCGTGATTGGCTAAAAAATCTCGCGCCACTTTATTAACCAATCAGAAGTAAAACCAAAACCAATCGTGACTTGCTTACATGCGTTTTCCCGCGCTTGGCGCCGGCTACATGTATTTGCTTCGAGTTCTGATTGGTTCATTGGATTGCCTGCGAGTTCTGTGATTGGTCAGGGTAATGACTTTAATTTTGGTTTTACGACACTCAATGGGCCTTTATCACGCCCCGCCATTTTGTATAAAAACAAAAGATTTGCCCCCAAGCCTCGCAGTGAAAAAGTTGAGAACGAGGTTAAGCAGGGGAAAACAAAGCATTTTATTCTCCTGGGAATCAACATGGCCGCCGCGTGATAAAGGCCCATTGAAAACCGCTCTACTGTGAACTATAATAATATGCATTTATCTGAGAACACAAGAAATATGCTAAAGGTCATGACTGAGACCTGAATCACGCAAACACCTTTCCACACTTTCTACAAACTAAAATTCTACAAAACCCGACATTTCGAACATTAAAACATCTGAACAGGTCTGTAAATATTTTGTTCTTCAAAAGGGTTGCCACTCATTAGAACATAAAAAATTCCCTGACTTTTCCCTGACTTTTCACTGACCTCAAAACAATTTTCACTGACTTTGCATTAGGCGAATTATCAAATAAGCCACATCCACTATTACATTTGCTTCAGCTTCTTTTGCAGACCATCGATATTCTTCTCTTCATTTTCGATCTCTTTACGTTTTTCACGGGATTTTGAACGCATGGCATTTGACTTCACCAACAAATCCATCCAAATTCCCTGACTTTTCACTGACTTTGACAAGAACTAAGATTTTCCCTGACCTTTTGCTAAATTCCCTGACTTTTCCCTGCATGACCTTGAAAAAATTTTGTTTTTCCCTGACCGTGGCAACCCTGTTTAAGACGTGAAATAAGTAAATATTGGCCGAAGAAGATCAGACAAGACGAAAATAAAGGCTGTCCGTGACAGCTGCGTAGCTTCAGAGTCTGTTCACTGGCTCCTGTTTAGGGTATAATATTCCAGTTAAAAGTAATTGGCTTATTAATTTCTTTTAACACAATATCCCTAAAAAGGAGCCTGTTCACAGGCTAAAAATTGGCTTCAACTTAGAACACTATAAAAGCTGGTTTTCACTAAAGACGGAGTCGGAGTCGTAATCAGAAGCGCAGAGCGTTACGATCTAGTGAAAATCAAACCGATGGAATCGGAAGAAGATTACGGAGTCATAAGCGGAATCAGAAGAAAATGGAACCGTTCTGATTCTTCCGACTCAGATTCCGTCGAGCTTATGACTCTGCTCACGACTCCGATTTTCAATTTTCACTAGGTTGGAAGCGCTGTTACGACTTCGACTACGACTCCGACTCCACCGCCAGTGAAAACCAGCCTTAAAGGGTAGCTAGACCGGCCGGGTACACCTCAAAATTTTAAAAGAAGAAAGGTTGAGTTTATCGTAGTAGCATGCAGTGGACGTTATGGTCCCCAAAGCGAACCTACTTTAATAAGTTACTTACTCAATAATTCTTGTTTTAGGATCAAAAGGCGTGACTGAGCTTAATCCTAGTCTTTCGATGACCTAAAGTGAAAGAAAAAAGGCATGGGTATTACCAAATAATGCAATGATTAATGAATTAAATATAATTTGGCTAATACTTGTTTTTCTTTTAGTGTTTGTTTATTTATAGCACAAAGTGCTTACTATATAATTATAAAATTATAAGGACACTTCAACCGCACCAAATTAGAATTTGGAAAGGTGGTTTTTAAGGTCATAATTAGGAGGTAGGAATCAAACCCTGAGTAACCAGAAAAAGCTCTCACAGCAAGGCTAGGGTCAACAGCAAAGTCAACTGACATAAGACGCCGAGTCCAGCAACTGAACCTGCTGGTATACATGGGTGAGAAGCGAGTGTTCTTACCACTGCTTCCTGTGATATGAGTAGTTTTCTAAATTACTAATTTTCTCAATTTGACATTTGACTAAGAAAGTTTGTCTCCAGCAGGCTAGCCGCTCAGCACAACAGATACTTTTGGGGGTGCTCATTACAGGTTTTGAGGCGCAAGCATGATGCAACGAGCGCGGAGTGTGAGACGCTCGTGCCCCAAAACCCGCTTGAGCACCTCAGAAGCGCCGGTTGTGCAGCAGGCTACCAGCAGGGTTGTCAATTTAGTAGAACTTTGGATGCTGGCTATTATGGCCAGCAACTGCTGTGGAGATGACCTGGCCGGTAACTCAGAGTTACAAAGTGACTAAAAGGACAACAATTATGAGAGGCTATCTTGAGTTTATGACCATCTACTTTCCTTGTGTAGCCGGTGACCTCAAAGCTTATTGACAGCCCTGCTCCAGTATTAACCCTTTAACTCCCAAGATCGAGTGCCAAACATCAAAATTCACGAAAAATTCCAAATTTCATTTTGTAACATATTGAAAAACAAATGGTTCTATGCAAAACTACTGCCAAAGAGGTTTCATTTGAATGGTCACATCATAGGATTTTGTCCACAGACTCAAAAGTTAGAACATGTCTTCATAATTGACTCTGGGAGTGAAAGGGTTAAATTTATAATATACACCTTATTCGATGGTTTAACAGATCATACACGCAGATATTTTACGAGTTGCGTAGACTAGTGATTTTTTGAGCCCCGCAGGGGCAAGAAAAATGCAAGCAATGAGTAAAATATCTGCGCGTTTTATCTGTTAAATCATCGAATAAGAGATTTATTATTGTAATTTTGTAATAGGTTGTGTCTTGAAACCAACTACGGCAATCTACTGTGTAATACCCTTGGATATTTTGCGTGTTCTCTTTCCGTTATAAGGTAAAATGACATCACAGTCGAAGCAACAGTTACTGGGCCCATGTCAAGTTACAAGTGTAGAAATGGTCATTCCTAAGTGTCCATAGCAGAGAAGAGAAGGACGTGACTTGATGTTGATTCCGGGGGTGGGGGGATTTTTGGTCAGAGATTTTTGGTCTAGAATACGGTATCAGTTGCGTGAAGAAATTTAGTCCAGACAAGGTTTACTGGCAAATACATGTAGCATTTAAAAATCGGTACAGCGGGCAGCACGGCATTTGTACTGACCCCTGTTAACTAATAACTGTGATAGTGAACGAGTTTCTGGAAAATAGCGAGTCTGGAATAGGTCTAGGATGGGGTAGGGTTTTTCAGTGTTTAGTCTAGAATAGGGTTGCAAAATGCAGCTAAAATGGTCTAGTATACACGTAGGTTGAGGGTCTCAGAGTCCCAGTGGCACGCCCCTACCCAAACATTTGCATGGTACCCCACTCCCGGGTGTTGATTGCATCCAAAGAGTGATCGATACACCTTTAAGCTACAACTGACAGTGGCATACCAAGCGGATCTTTTGATCATCACTGACAATGAACAGGTTTTCTTTTTCAATGTAGTAGTCGGCAGCTATTATCATGGCTTCCAGAGGGACAAGACCAACAACCTGTGATCCACAGACTCCGAGCTTTAATTCCTATAGAAAAACATACCTATAAATATTGTGAAAATAATTCTTCGGCTTTGATTGATGACGAGGATGATGGGGACAGCTGGACGATGACCCTTATGCAAATAAATAAGTTTTTATCGAAATGGCATCCCTTTTATATTACAGTGTATACCAGTCCTGAGACAGTCAAAATGCACCCCTTTTGTTATGTAAGTTGTGGTTCAAATTTTTCAAGCTGCATGGTTTAAAAATTTTCAAGCTAGTTTGTTTTTTGTTTTCCTAAAATTGTCTCTAGTCAGATTATGGTAAGACAAAGGAAAATAGAAATTAATATTAAACTAGTTTGGAAATTTTCAAACCAAAGAAAAATTTGAACTACAACACTGCGTGTACATTATAACAAATAGTCATGTTCATGTACATGTACCTAAAGTCATGCATGGCCCTTTCTTACATAATTTAAGATATACATTAAACTCAAATATACAGTGTGTAAGCCAAAAACAGATTATTCCATAAGCTGCACATACAGCCCGACTTCTAATTGGAACCAAACAACAACCACCACATCATTTTGTTACATTAAAAATAATAATTTGCCAATTTTTTCAACCTTTGTAATCTCGACAATAATTGTACCCCTTCTACTACACATGTGGAGCCTTTCTGTATTATTCCTACAACTTGTAAGTTCATGAAGATACATACATAGAATTTTTTGCCTCAACAAATAGTTTTAAGGGAATTACTCCATTTAAACTCCTATTTCTGAATGCAGCCATGAGCCAAAATGCCCCACATTAGAGTTACAGTACCATTCTTCATGTGACCTAAATTGTAAAAGTTAATGAATCTGTGTTTGTAAAATGCAATTATTATGGTACCTTTGCATCCTTCGTACACTCTTCAAAAGCAGTGTGCATGGATGTTTGATGAAAATCCAGCAAGTTTAATGACACTTGTGCCAAGTTTGCTTCATCCAAATACCATCCCATACCTTGGACTTCTGCAAGCCGTCCAGGCTGCCATGATTACCAAAAAGGAGAAAGAAATACTTTTCGAAACCACGTCCTAGTGTAACTGTTTTATAACTGTTAATTATTTGTAAATGCCTGGGTCAGTGGTTTTTAAGTTTCATGATTTCCCTTTTCAACTTCCAATAGTCATCATCCTCATGATTCTAAGGGGGTGTGGTGTAGTTTCATCTGGCATTTTACAGTATTTTGAATTTACATGTTGTACTAGATGGTATGACACCTGATCTCACTACCAGGGTGGTGTTTTTATTCCCTGCAGACTGGTTGACTAGTAATCATGAAAAATAACAATATTGAAGGCAGGGCCAAGGGGGAATAATGGATATAATGCCTGGAATAACACAATTCAGACTACAGAGATTGTAGGCTTGCAAAATTAGTGTACCTGATCTGGTCCTCGTCCCTGTGTTCTAATGTTCAGAGCTAATCGATGGGCCTGTTCCTTTGTGCCAAGAATGTTGATATTGTAGGCAATCAAGAACTTTCTTGCCCCTGCTATTGTAGCGCCCCAAGTTGGAAGAAACTCTGCTGGACCATAATCCGGCTTCCACTCTGGTTTCTTGATCTGCATGCATTTATTGAATGAAAAACAATAAAATCTTTGATCACTAGAAAAATTCAGGGTTTAATATATGTACAGTACTAGGTAGAATACTGACCATGGTGGTCTTAAGGCCAATTTACGTGGTATAACTTTGTCCCATGTGATTTTTTGTAGTGCGCGCTGTTTGTGTCAGACAAAAATTGTATACATTAACTTGCATTGCATAACATTGTTTGTGGCTACAATTTATTGTTGTAGGGTTTTAAAACAATTCATGTTTCAAAAACAACTTTTTTAGTGTTGCTTGCATTTAGTGTTGCATGCAACAGTTGATTTTGATTTGTGTTGTATGTACCATGTATTGTGGAGCAGTACATTGCATGTGATAGAAGTAGGAAATACCACAGGCAGCCCAAGCTCACATCACAAGAAAGCGAAGGATTAAATATTAGTGGTGTGTGAGACAGGAAGTGACTCTTTGATGAATCAGTATTGGGTTACATGGCGACCGTTGAGAATTTATAAGACTTTGTATGGGGCATAAAATAACGTAGATTTGGAACGTTAGATTAATTAGTCTTATGAAGGGAATAACAGAGGCGGCAAAGAAGACCAAAACGGCGAGAAAAACCCCAAAGGACAAAAGAATACGCAAGAGGCTAGTTTATTCTATTCACTTTATTGAACTAATGGTTAAATTTTGCTCTATTTAACATTCCAAATCTACGTTATTTTACGCCCCATACAAAGTCTTATAAATTCTCAACGGCTGCCATGTAACCCAATACCGCTTTCATCGAAGGGTCACGTCCCGTCTCACACACCGCTAATAATTCCTTCGCTTTCTCGTCACGTGAGCTTGGGCTGCCTGTGGAAATACATGTAGTTCTGCCATCTAAATCAGCCTAAATAATAGTACATGTAAATTGTCTCAGAATTTTTTAATATGGCATCCTTGATAATGCCACCATTTATATCATCATCTAGGGGGTGTTATTATTTAAAAAATAAAATACATGGGGAGAGTTTCTACACATCTTTTAAGGTTCAACACGTTTCAGAAAATACTTACTAAAATTGATTATTGATTACTGTGTCCTGAAAATTGAAAAGACCTGAAATACATGTAGGTGATAACTAACCTTTTCAGAAAGTCCTTCATATTCTCCAGTTCTGATCTGCGGCACAGTTTTCCTGTAGTCTTTATCTGATGCATAGCCATACAGATAGACTAAATAAAACAAGACTAGTGTTATTTTTTTTAATTTTGTGGAGCTCTGTGATAAACAATTTGTTGTTGTTATTTTATTACATAATTTTTTTTATGCACTAAACAACTCACAACTCAAAAGTTTGGAGTCTTTAAAGTTCTAACTTTCAAGACACCAGAACTACATAAATAAGAAGATTGTTTCGAGAATTTCAAGAAAACCATTTAGTCATCTCATCTCTAAAAACCTTAACTAAATATTAAATAATTAAAATGTAACACATAAGACTTAACTCAAAGTTCTCAACTGGATAGAGGTTAATATATAGGAGTTTCAAGGATTGAGTCAAGTCATTTGAGTTTCGAGTGACTGCTACCTTACAGTACTGCTGGACAGAAGTAATGTAATGGATTACTTGGAGAAGAAATGTACTATCAGCAAACAAACCACAAACCGTCTGTCAAAAACTTGAGATCCAAAAAAAATTATAAGTACGATTCTAGAATTCACTTTGTGGATCTCAAGTTTTTGACTGGTTTGCGGTTCATGTGCAAATGCATTCTGCTCTGAGTTCACTGTTTAAAAGCTTACTGTACATACCTGTACTTCTATCTCGTACTGTAAAATGTGGCTGGCACTGTAATTCTACAATGTCCCCCATGTACTATTCACAGTTTTGTCTGGCAACTCGAACTCAGCAAGCTGGTGAACACACAAGCACAACATGTCTTACCTGGTATTCCAAGCTCCATAGCAGCCCTCTCTCCAAACATTTTTGCACAGTTGGCACAGTCTTCCATGGTTACACCCTGAACAGGGATAAAAGGGCATACATCTAGTGCCCCAAGTCTCTTGTGCTCTCCTGAAAATATTATTATGTAATGGATATTTACTGCACTTTTCAATGACACTTATCTGAAGTTCAAACCTCAACCAACATTTTGTCTCAAGAAACAACAATGCTTTAGGTCATTTTGATCCACTTCATCAGGTTCTGTTTTCAAGGGTCCAATGTTTGTCGCCATAATTACATGTATGATTGATCGCAGTGTAAAATGTAAACTAGTTAGTTGGGCTTGGACTTCAGAGTTTGTGTGTTGTTGAAAGGTGCAGTTATTAATAGTGGTGTAATGATTAATCAAATTCTTGATTAATCGCGATTACACTGTATGGCCATTCGGTTTGTTTCACGATTCTTTGCTTCCACGTTTCGATTTTGGTTCGATTTTTGCATACCTTTTCCAGGGTGCCCTAAATGAGTTATTATGTGAAATCAGAATTCAGAACTCTTTAAAATCTGCGTTTTTGATTGACAAGCAAAGGCGTTTGCAGTTAGTGCGCCATTTTGTGTTGCCTGCATGGTAAAAATGCTGCCCTTCTACCACCCCTTGAGAATTTCCAAATAAGGCAAACCATGCCAACACGCTTATTGTCACGTTCTCAAACATGGCCATGAATGACCAAACGATCGTGAATTTGCCTGCATCTTTTAGATCAGCTGTAATAATATTAATAATGGTTTTCCGGCTAAAGACAGTACAACAGATCAGTCTAAAACTATTTGCATAATCGAATCGAAATATTCGAAATCGAAAGGCAATAATCGAAATTGAATCAAATCACAAGGAATCTGAATCGTTACACCCCTAGTAATGAAGTCACAACTAAGACTTGCTACAAATGAGAGTTCATAAATAAAATATGGAATCACTGTCTTGAAAAACATTACTGATAGAACCAGTTCATATAATAATAAAATCAATTTATATTGTGCATGTTACATTTGAATATATTCACACATGCATTACATTAATTAATATTTAACTAATTAAAAAATTAATCTATATAATTTACAAGATAAAAATTAACAACGTAAAAAATTAAAAAGTTAACATAATATTGGCATTAACAAGATACTATCAAAGTTTAATATAAAATTAATTATTAAAAGCTAGCCAAAAAAGGTACAGCCAGCCAGTCTTAATGTACAGACATGTAATAGCACTAAGGATTACTAAGGATGGAATTTTTATAGCCAATTTCAATTTAGCCTGTGTACAGGCTTCCAGTCGGACGGCGGGGTCATACGAAGAAGGGAAGTCTGTACGCATCGTTCAAAATCGGGGCTGCCGCCCACAAGAACCCGCAGATTCCCTACATGTAGCTTGTCAACTGTTAAATTTTAACCGTTCGCAGGCTTAGCCTGCTTAGCCTTCTGTCGTTAACTTACTGAGTAAGTTAATGACAGAAGTGATAATTTAGGAGGAGAGAAACACATTTATATAGCCCTTTGAAATGTATTTTTTCAGTTGAGGTAAAAATGTTGCATATGCAATTTGCATATGTCAAAAGTAATTTGAAACCTTTCCCTGAGTAATGCATAACACAGCTATTTCATAAAACATCTAGCGATCAGACACCACGAAAATATATATCCAATTTTTTTTCCCTCTGTATCCGAAACATAGAAAAGAAAATTACATGAAAAAGTAATTGCTTTAAGGTTATTTTAGCCCAAGAAACATTCACTAGCGCATTGCGTCCAAAATTTGGAAGCAGACATTCAATATTCTGAAACTCATGTGACGGCTCCCCTTTGCCGGCGCTTTGAGCGCCACCGTTAGATAGCACCCCTCCGAGCCAGGAGCCTGTTCGCAGGCTAATTTCATTTTGAAACTTCAACATCCCTTGCGAACCCCACCCCCGGGGGCAACCCCCAGACATTTGAACTTTTGGAGATTGGCTCAAAGACATTCAAATACCAGCTCCCTGGGCCAAAATTGCATTCAAATGCCCCACCCTAGTGCCGGATTTTAATTTTTAATGATGAAATGCCCTCCCAAAAAAACAAATGTTTACAGAGTGGGAATAAAAAAAGACATTTTGCATTTAGTAGCTAGTCTATGGCTTTATAGATTGTAATAATAGTCACTTTCATGTGGCAATGACTAGTCATGTTTTAATACTGAATGTTCCAGATGTCTGAGAGTGAATGGTGTTTGAAAACATTTGGATCTACATGCACAATGTACTCTTTATAACAACCTTTTCAGTGTGACGCGCCTTACCGGGTGCACCAAACAAACCTTAGCCAAAAGTTAGCCAATCAGAGAGCACAATTTTATTCAATTCAATTGGATTAGTTTCGAATTCATCGGCGCACTAGTCCATGGCCATAGTGTTACCAATTGAAACAAACAAACAACCTCCCAGCTGCCGTTATTGTGATAAGAAATATAGGAAAGATCACCTTTAAAGACTCTCTGGCGACCACGATGCAACGCGCGCGTCAGCTGAGGTTTCGTATGATACGAAACCTCCATTTTCCCGTCGTCTGTTGTTCGCTCGCAAAAATCGTTCAGAATCAGAGCAATCCTTCGGATTATCAAGCACTTAGCGTTTCGTACAAAGAGTTTCATTGTTGTCCTTTACTAAAAAGCGGATATTTTGTTTTAATCGTGATTCTAAAAATTTTTGTACGGCTGAGCGGTTGAACGATGTAACTGCGAGTATGGCGGCTTCTTCAAATTCTGGTGGAAGACCTCGGAGACCCGAGCCTTTGAAGGTGATTTATTTGAGAGAATCAGTTCGCGACCACTGGAGGAGTCAGAAGAATTCTTTGGGCTATTCCAAGCTTACGGATAGCGAATTTGCAGAAGTTTTACTACAGTAAGTGACACTTACAATTTTCTGTTTGAATCTCACTTGTTATAATCTTTTATTTCCGAACCCTAAATGGAAATCATACATCTAATTTTGTTTATGTACTCTTCTTACGTCTCTCGTTTTGTTTCTGTAGCTCGTGTGTTGTTAACAGAACCGAGGAAGGAACCATCGCTGATGTCAGTAGTTTTCCTGTACTGGACTACAGCTTAGGTGAGGAAGCTTGTTTACATATATGATACTGGCTTTATAATGCCCATGATGCAGATTGCACAAGACATGAAATATTTTTTATTTGGCTCGTGAGTTAATCGATAACACAAATAATCGATGTTGCAATAATCAAAATTTAGGGTATTCCTGAACATTCTTTTGATTCTCTTTTGCAGCTACTCCAGAGTTTTGCTCTACACCTGCCAAAAAGAAAAGAACAGAGGTCCAAGCAAGACACTTGCCTGATGCATCCACCAGGTGAAATATTTTTATGAGACACCAAGGGTGGAGAGAAACATATAACATACCAGCTGTATTTCATGGCTATAGTTTTTCATTACACTGCTTCAGTCTTGTTGTTGGATTGCCAATAATATGTAGTTCCCCTAGCCCTTTAGGGGGAATTTGACAACCTCAAGATATATTTTTGGGACCCTATCTATTAAAGACCTAAATATCATCACTGTTTTTTTATATTTTACATAATAAAGCTTCAGACACTAGTGCTAAAGTCAATGCCGTCAAAATATGTTATTTTTTTCTCCATGAATATGATTACAGTCTCCTCTTAGTTGCCCATAACGAGTCTCGTTTAAAGTTATTTTGCATCTTTCATTTTAGGCATACCAGCTTTTTGGAAAACTTCAACAGCATGATGCTCAAGTATGCCCCAAAAAGGAATTCCTTTGAGTAAGTACATAATTATTCTAAGTCAAATTTTATATGTCTAGGTGAACCTATGTCAAAAATTGTTATGGACTAAAGATAGTTTCCTTTTCAAATTAAAAGCCAGTTTGTATGGGACATTGACAGTCACCATTCCTAAAGTATCCTAAGCTACAAAAATTACTACACTGCACCATGATTTAAGAAGTTCCTTTATTTTCACAGCTTTCCTGCTTTCTGTCTTCGGATGTTTCTTGCTGCACTAGACCACAATATGCACAGTTTTCGTCCACAAGCTGTCACAAAAGATGGTCAGGCATTGTGGAAGAAACAGTACTCAAAGCGCACCAAACGATGGCACCCTGAACCAGTCAAAGCAGAAAAGTCCTTTGAATACATCCCTGTCTTGATGGCCAGCATTCTGAAAGGAAGAGTGGATGATGAAGAAAGTGCTGGAAGGGTTGTTTCCCTTCCAGATGAGCACCCAAGGCATCTGGCACCTACCATTGCCTTGCGGGAAAGCCCAGAATTGGCTGACCTTGTAAAGGAATATAGAAGTAGATTTGGGTCAAAAAAGGGAGATTAGTAGATCTCCAGTCCATTTTGTATTGGTACATGTATCTGCATGATACGCACAGTGCATATGTCTACATTGTAAAAATTTTGTTCAACTTACTTTATATAGGTAATCATACGGTTTCTCGTTCAATTTGGGATTAATTTGCACGAATGAGTTTTTCAAAAGCTCAAATTGCACGAGCCGCTTTTGAGCAATTCGAGCTTTTTGAAAAACTCACAAGTGCAAATTAATCCCAAATTGAACAAGAAAACCGTATGAATACTTATTATTATACATGAAAAATTTTGCATCTTTTTTTTGGAATTTTTTTTTTAGATTTTGTAATCTGCACTGTATATTATTAAGCTTGTAAGATGCATTTTGGTTATACAGTCTCCTCAAACTCTCGTTTCATTTTTCATGCTTTGAGCTTTGATGGTGCGTGAATGGTTCATGTTGGAGAGGCATTGTATATGTATGTTGTAGGGGGGGGGGGGGGGGGGGGGGGGGGGAGAGACCAAGAATAACAGTAGTGATTCTAATACAATCTTTAATTATCAATAAATACAGACTTGTACCTAATCGCTCTTAATTGGTTTTTGGGGCGAGAGAAGATTGGATACTAGGGTTAATTGAGGCACGCAAGTGTCATGGGAAGGGTCCCACGTGCCTCAATTCACCCTAGTATCCAATCTTCAAACACCCCAAAAACCGATTAATAGCGACTGGGTACGATGAGGCTGTAATAAATAGAAAAACAGTTTTGTGTAAATAAAATATAAATAAATAAAATAACATCTGTTATTTTGCTTCGAGACATATAACCCAACTGCAACAGACTGCTGAAAATCACATAAATATGTGAATTACAAGAGACAGAAACGTGTTTCTTGTAACATACTGTACAAATTTTGTTTCATTAGCATTTGGAATCTGTAGAGCCTTACCCCCGTTTGCCTTCCATGGGGCAAGTATGAATATTTTCAGGAACTACACATTTGCAGTGCTTATTCAGCTCTGAAGCCCATGTAAACATTGTCAGGCGATGGGTACTGAGCACGGATTTTTGTTACTGCGCACGAAGGAAGGACTCTTCGGTTACCCTTTCCCAGGTACCCGTGCTCCCACAAAGTAAACTGTCTATAGGCAGCCTTCCTAAAGCTTGCCATGCTGAAATCTAGGGGTTCTACCCGAATGTCACACCTTGCGCGAATTGACAACTCCAGCACATGGCGATCAATGCAGAGATTATCGAAAAGTTCATAAGAGGTAATACATTCCCTCCGCTTGCAGCACTTATTTTCGTCTGGGCTGGGCATGTTGATGCAATTGTGGCAGATGCACCATCTTGGGCCATTATTAGTTGGGTCAGGTTGTGGATCATCTCCGGCCCCGTTATCCTCAGCATTCTCTAGTAGCCTCCGGTCGTAATCAAGACTTCCTCTGCCATTGTTCAGAACAGCTACAAGCAACCTGCTCCGCTGTTCTTCGTCCAGAGCATCAACGAAACCCTTGAAAAGAAGAAGAAAATAGACGTCACAATAGGGTAAAATAAACTTGCTCGCTGTAACATATAAAACAGGATCCATCGATAAGTCTAAAAAGATGTGAATAAAATAAATTTCTCACCCGGATTTCTTCACGAGCATTTTCAACATCACGTCTTTGTCTCTCTAATGAGCTTGCTGGTAAGCGTTCTCGAGACACAGTTTGAGTATTCTGCAAATATTTCAGAGGTAATATCAATATTTTATAACAACTTGGTCGCTTTTCATAGCCTTAGATTTATCATGCTATGACTGCGAAGTCACGATACAAACAGCGTTACAATACTCACCGTATTCGCACATGGTGTCCTTGAAGTTCCACATTTACACTGCCCTGGAACGCAAGGCAAATTGGCCGTACGGCAAGGACAGCCACGGCCTGTTCCATTCTTTTGCTTGGTTTTGCACGCAGACTTGCATTTGCAGTAGGTTCTGCTGGGCTGAGGGTCTTGTTGATCTTCTTCTTCTGCGATCTGGTCGCAAGTTACGAAATCAATTCAGTCAAATGAAGGTTTTCAAGGCGTTTTGGAAGCGAACATTTAACTTACCACACTCCCGTAGTTATTTAACCTTGGTAGTGGTTGCTCTCCCATCGAATCTACAGAAATTTCAAGGTCAGACATAGTGCTGATCACGAATAATAAACGTTGTCAAAACGCGCGCTTTCCTCCCGCTTAGGCCGCCATTACTGATAACTCTGAATGAATGAACCAAAACAATAACAGACGCGCGCGTTGCATCGTGGTCGCCAGAGAGTCTTTAATTATGCATGCACGCGCTATTGTTTTTCCTTAGGCGTTCTCCTGTTTCGGCTTTTGTTTCAGATATGCAGATAAACTAATGTCTGGGGTTATACAGAAAAAATTAAAACTACAAGAAACATTTTTGGAAAATTTTCATACCGTGATGTCTTGTCATGTCGATCAATTGCATAGCCATTCTCGCTCCATTGAGAGCTCCTTCCACAACACTTTCGGGTGAACCGACAAACGTGTAAACAGTTCGGTTCGTGGATACGCCCGGATCAACGTCAAGAAGCGAACAACCTTCCACTGAGGCAATGGCTTGTGCTATGGCATCAATCACTTCTTTATTTCGTCCCTCGGAAAAGTTTGGAACGCATTCTACGATCTGAGTCATCGTTTGGGTGTCTCCGCGTTGAATAATATGAAAAGAATCCTACCAAGAAACAGATAATAAACGTTCGTTCCAGACACAACAACCGAGCCGAGGACACGTGTGTTTTTGGGCAGGCGTTGATCGCGTAATCCCGTCATACGCGATAGTCTGGGCATGAGGGAATTTAAAACGATGGCGGTGCAAACATGGCGGATGACTTCGCGCTAACTGTCGGTTGTATTTCCCGCTTAAAAGACATCGCGGAGAGAGATGAAATACAAGAAACGTTACATGTTAGGGTATTAAACATTTACAGGTACATCACAGACAAGAGCTTTCCCCTTGTGGACCCCGATTTCACAGATGCTTTCGACATCGTAATAACTGATGGTCGTTACAAGACGAAATGTCTGCTGTCACCTACCTTGAATTTTCTTGTTTATGAGCACAAACTGAGGGCAAATTCTATCGTGTCAGTCACTGAATGCAGTTCCTTGATTGACGAAGAATCATTGGAGCAAGCGCCTTATGTCATTCTTCAGGCTATCGAGATTTTAAACTCAACAGTGAATGCGCCGAATCCCGCTGGAGAAGCCGACATTGAATTTTGTGAAAATTCAGGCGCAAACGAAAAGCAAGAACTGCCTTTGGCATCCTCTCGTGGTTACTATTTGCCACTGTGGAACGATGAAGATTACTTTGGATCAAAATGGTTTAGTAATCCAGATTTAAAGCTCTCTAACCCGATCACTAATGCAATCACAATTTTGGATCTGGACTCGTTTTGGAAAGCTCTAACCCGGCCATTTCCAGCACTCATTGGCAGGATAGTGAGTAAAACAAGGATAAATCACTATGGGAAATCATCCGACGAGAAACGAAGATACCCTTACCAGTTTTACCTCGAGCTGGAAGATAGAACTGCTACTGTCTCTGTGTGCATCTGGAATTCCTTTTGTGTCCTGTTATATAATTACCTTCAAGTAGGCGACATTGTAGCAATCTTAAATTATCGTGTTACCAGAAAGTTTGCTCCAAGGAGTAATGCAGTTTACAATACAAGTGATGCAGTAAACTTCGAGATATCTGTCAATCCTTCCAACCCAGTTGCAGAGGTGTATAAAATTTCACCAGAGGAAGTTGGCTCTGAGTGGAGATTACCAAATGTCCCTTACAGGTAAAACTACATACATGTACAAACTATGGGCACTTACCATTTCTCAGAACTGTCCAATCAGGCCAGTCAATTTGTAAATTGTAAGTCATTTTTTTTAGCTGGCCGTCCAGACTGGTCAATTTGTACATGTACATGTAGATAGCATGCATCATTTTGATGGACTGGTAGGAACAGGTCTTCAAAAAGGTGCATTTTGTTTACAAAATAATTGACTGCTCTGGCCAAGCAGGTCTGACAAATGGTAAGCATCCTACACATGGACTCACTACAACTGTAGTTAGCCATTTCTTCTATGTATCATATAGCTTGTGTACAGCAGCCCCCTTCCCTCAGGAAAAATAGTAGTTTACAATTTTATTTTTCTAAGATTTGTAAGCAGCTCCACATCAGCTATATGCTGCCAATTTTCTCTGACCTGCATAACAAATAAAGTATGTATGTATGTATGCAAATCCGTCCATAGCCAATTATTACATGTAAGCTGTCAAATATTCAAATCAAAGTGTTGATGGTTTGATGTATCGTAATTGATGGAAAATTTTTCCTGTTCACGATTATCAACGCTGAATCACAGATCAGATTCCCCTTCTCCGAGAAGGGGGGGGCATACACAGGCTACAGTACATGCACTGTATATATCATACATTTTATTTCATTGCTGTGGGACAAGTTGCGTGAGAGAAGAAAGTATGAGAGGCGTGATATTTTGAGAGGAGTGCATTGAAAGCACTATTACAGAGCACAGAGCACAAAGAATTAACAGGATATTTTCCTTTCCTTCGCACTCTGTGCTCTCTTCTCATAACAATGTCCTTCTTTCTCTACACAACAGTGTACTTCTACAAAGACTGATTGTTAAATTCAAGACTGTCATTAAATAAAGCTTTCAGGTTTCTGGCTACAGTATAGCTGTTGTAGTTTAAAATTATTTTAGGTTAAAAATTATTTTCAAACTACTGTAGGTTAATTTTTATTTTCCTTTATCCCAGATTCATTAACATAATCTCAGACAAAGGAAAATAAAAATTAACCTAGGTTTGATATAAAAATTAATTAACCTACAACATAGCCTCCCATGTTTGTCGTCCTTTAGCCATTTTCAAACTTTTAGTTGGCAGTCATCTCCACTGTAGTTGCCAGCCATAATAACCAGCTTGGACAGCCCTGAGATTACAGGGGCCATTTTTCTTGTCTAAGAGTAGAGTTTCAGGGATGAACATCTACTGTACAGTGTGGCAATGTAAAATACACAGCTGTCAACTTACAATGTATAGGAAATATGTTTTATACATTTTTTAAGAACTTTTATTTTAAATAATATTATTAATAGTTGTACATGTATATGTTGTAGTTAATTTTTTATCTCAGTTAATTTTTGTTTTGCCATTGTTTTTGGGTATGGTAATATATGCTAATGAATTTGAAACAAAGGAAAAACAAAAATTACCTGAAATAAAAAATTAACTACAACATATATTTTCTTGATACCCTATCTTGTGAAATAGTGTAAAATGTCCACACTTTCTTTCTTTATAGGTTCATTGAGAGAAAATCTCTGTCCAGCTATTCTTCAGGACTAATCTGCGACATTGTGGGAACTGTGATGTTTGTCAGCCGAGAAATCAGGGAGAGAAAAGGAAACAGCTCTTCATTTTGGACTTATAAATGGGTTCACCTGAAAGATGGTAAGAAGGAAGATGCATTTTTAGATTACATGTACACTTTACATGTACACTTTACATGTACATGTACATTCTTGCTGTTAATCGCTTTTCTTGCCTCCTGCTGCACAAGGCCACTATATCCTTTAATTCTCTTCTGACACCCCCTTTAATGCTGTTTCTTTGCACATTATTTTGTTTTTAACCAATGGATAGTTAGACTTGCCACAAGTCAACCTTTGCTTCTTGCAGCTGTAAGTCAAGTTTATAATTACTCAAGCAATAAATTTGCATGACAAATTTAATGTAACTCGCAAACATAAAATTATCAAAAATTACAACATGTACATGTATGTACAGTAGCACTAAGCAGGGCCAGAAATGGCCTAAAATGCACACTTTGGGCCTCAAATGTCAAAACATTTTCTGAGGTAGGCCCCCATAATTTATTTGTGGTTTAAATTTGGTTTGAAAATTTTCAAACCAGTTTCATTTTCATTTCCATTTCTATCAAATTCATTACCATAATCTGGAACAAACTTAAAGTGCAACTAACCCCAATTTTTTTTATTTCGCTAAATAAAATCTCCTGTTTGTTCTGATTACTTGTAGTTGTGTGAAAAAATTATCGTAATTGATAAAATCCCCGCGTTTCTACAGCTGTTTGAAGTTAGGTGCTTCTGCCCCATTACCGAGCATTTGTGGGAGCTGGGTACGAACTTTGCTGTGACGTCTTCGAAGGAGACCATTTGCCACGTTCTCATAAGCATACAGTATCACCGCTAAGCGAAAACGGAGAAGGCATTTTAACGCAAATGGTCCTCAAAAGCCAAAAAAGGGATTTTGTGCACTCCTGTGCCTTTTTGTGTTTGCCCACAGTTCCTTTGCTCTTCACATAAAATCAATCTCCTTCGATGACATCACAAGACGTCAAAGCGCAAAACTCGGACCCATTCTTCACATTGCTCGGTACTGGCCGAAAGGACCGCCAAAATTTGAAACTTTAAAAAACTATAAAAAATTAAGGAAAAATGCTACAGTAAAAACTTTTTGGCACAGGTAATCAGGACAATTAGGAGATTCCGTTTGGCGAAAAACATTATTGGGGGTTAGTTACACTCTAAGGAAACTAAAAATGAAACTGTTTGGTGCAATTTCAAACAAAATAAATTTAGACCACAACATAATTTATACATGTATGTAAATCTCATACTGTTTACAGTAGTAAAAATTAACTGTAAAATAACATGTCAATGTAATGTACATGTGTAATGTGGGGGGAGGATAACTTACATTTGTATCTAAAGGAACAACTACATTCGCATTATTCAAGAAAATATGAGAATCACGGTTTTCAATCTTGTGAACAATTTGAGAAAGATGCAGTGTTCATTGTGTCATCATGCAAGGGGCGTAACCAACTTTTAGAAGAGTTGTAGGCCTGGCCATCCGGCCCGCAAGGGTCGCTAGGAGGTCCGGGGGCATTCCCCCAGGAAAATTGTTCGATATTGGCCCTTGAAAATGCTTTATCCTTCACTTTCTTTTGTTGTCAGTGCACCCTTTTGAAATGCTGTGTCTTTGTGTCTTTGCTTCTTGTTTTTAGGAACCAGCTCCTTGCCAATCATCCTTCAAGTTTATGCCTCTTCACAACCTGAATTGTTCGACTCCATTGCAGCAGGAAATATACTTGTCTGCGCTCGTATGCTCCTCAAAATCGAGCCCCAGGATTCACAACATCCCAAATTTTGTTTCCTCACGACAACACGTGAAGCCCAACTGTATCTTCTGAAGAAACCATCTGACGTAAATAACAAGCCTTTTGCAGGCTCCAGTGCGATCATCGATGCCATCAAATGGCGACAATCAGGAGAAGCCAAACAGCTCCTGATGAAATCTTGTAGTGGGGGCTATTACGACTTCCCACCCTTAGCTCACTCGCTTGAATCATACAAGAGGACATTCCCTCAGGAAAGTCCCATGGATCTGATGACGACAGTGAACCTTGGGTTTGTACTGAAGGAGCTTCACTACAGAGAACATGTGCGGTTACATATTCAAGGCATTGTTGTTGCTATGGAGTTTATTCCTGCAGCAAGCGGTGATGAAACTTCATGTCAGACATTTGGGGAAAGCAGTTCTCAACTTAGTGAGAGACAAAACAGTGATGAGCGGAAAGACAGAGAATCACCCTCCTCGTATTCTGCTAGTCAGTCAAGTAAGCCAGACCAAAAGACATTATTTTACATGTATCTCAGTGGAAACCCAAACGTTATGGTCCAGTTTTGTTTAAAATTCCTTTACTAGGGGTCTAAGGAAAGTGGTCATAACAAGAACATTGTATACTTGATAAGGACCCACCTTGTGTAGGGGTAGGGGTGCTACGCAAGATACACACTGTACCACCTGACAAGTCTAATGAACAAAATTTATTGGCCTAAAAATTTGAGATGAGACTTTGATGTTCTGTTTCTATGAAGCTTGCATTGCAAGCAAAACGGCACACCGAGGAAGGTTTGAATCTTTTTCTCAGTTTCTACTTCTGATAGAATGTGGGCTATACGAACAAGACACCATCTTTTTATGTGAGGGAGGGAGTGTACATAAAGAGACCACCAGTCTTTTTGTAAATCGGTGGTTCCTGAACAGCAATTCTTTACAAAAGATGACACCAAGTTAACTGAAACAGCGCTTCTTTATCACAATACTTTTTGCTTGCCAGCTAAAAAACCCTTACGAAGTTCTATAAGGCTATAGTTTATTAGAGGAATTTTACAGTAGCTCTTTTAATTCTACTTGTTAACTATAAAAAGTATTCTTATCATGTTTTGTTTTTATTCTAGCTGACAAGAACTCGTTACCTTCTACCAGTCAAGAAAGTGAATCGGGTGCCGATTCTTCTCAAAGCGACGGGGAAAAACTCCACACAATGAGAAAAACTCGCGTGGAAAGTAAGTTTTCATTAACTGTTTGTGACATTGTGGACATTCACGTCTTAAAAGAACAAAATATTTGAAGTTCAGAGGTTTTAATGTTCGAAGTGTCGGATTTTACAGAATTTTGTTTTTATAAATGTTAGAAAGGTTTATGCGCGATTCAGGTTTCGTACCATTGACCTTTAGCGAATTTGATCTTTGTCCGATTGCTTGTTACTTGGGCGGAGCGACCAAGTATTAAAATGCAGTTTGGTCGTCCACAAATGTGCAGTATTGCGCAACTCTGGGGATGGCGGGATTGTTCAAACCTTCACCGCGGTCACACGTCCGAGGAGTTTTTCGTTTTATTTGGTGGGATTCATTTAGTATTAAGTGGAAACGTGGGCAAGGATGTATAAAAAAATTAGTTTATGTAACTATCTTTTCATCTTTCCGGCTCAAAATAACGAGCTTGTTTTCGATCGTTGAAAACTGATCAAAACGCTTCGTGCCTGAGCAAAATTGTGTTGGCAAATGGCGCCGACAGTTCTGCGGTTCATAGTTTTCAAACGCTTAGAACTTTTTTTAGTAAACTTTCAAAACGTTTAGTGAGTTGACAGTGTATTGTCAATATATGAAACTTTTAATAAACAGTGAAAATGACAACCTTAACTTTGAAGTACTTTGGTTAACTTTTGCAAATTTCCCTCGTTTAACCGCGGTGGAGTACACCTGTTGTTTGTTGATGCGAGGCGAACGTCACAAAGTGCGAGTTGTGTTTTCTCTGTTGCATCTAACAGTTTCATATTCAATATGCGTAAAGAAATTACTCAAGAAGACACTGCGAAAGTATTTGACACTCGCTATTAATTCTACGATACCTTCATGACGGAAACCCGCTAAAACATGTTCAAACGAACATGAAGAAGATAATTTAGACGAATACATATCTAGCGCTTATTTAATAAGAAGTGAACAGTGGACAGCGAAGGAAGAAATATAAGCGTGGTAGGAATCCCAATTAATTTCACTTCTTTCGGTTGTTTGCCTTTCATTAATTTTTATGTCGTGAAGTTGAAGGAACAGAACAGCCAACTGAAACTTTGGGTGCAAAAATTCACCGCCGAGAGAAGATGTAAACAATGCACGCGTTGTCTTGCGAGACGTTTCTTGCGAGTTTTGCTTCCGCTAGTAAATGTTTCTCGGGCGAAAATAACCTTAAAGCGATCACTTTTTCATTTAATATTCTTTTCTGTGTTTCGGATACAGAGGAATAAAAACTGGATATATTTTCGTGTGACTGATTGCGAGATGTTTTATGAAACAGCTGCGTTATGCGTTACTGGAAAGGTTTCAAATTACTTTCACATTATGCAAATTGCAACATTTTTACCTCAACTGCAAAAATATGTTTCAAAGGGCTAAATTTGTTTCTCTCCTCCTAAATTACCACTTCTGTCGTTAACTTTGATTAAAGTTATAAGTTTCATTCAAACTTTATTATAATAACGGCGGGAATACTTCCAGCAAAACTTTCAATTGGAAAAGTTGTTTTGATCTCGGGTCCGGACCAGGCAATTATGCACCAGTCAATGTAAATCCCCGCCCCCCCAACCCCGGGACTATGCGGGGATTAGCGGGGCATTTGGCACACAATCGTGCTTCGATGAGCGGGGCATTAGCCCTATTTGGAGCGTTGTGATGATTTGAGCGGAGATTGGGTCGGGATTAGACATGAAAACTGCTGACCGTTTTGGCTCATTTGACCTCGTGGAATCGTTGAACTTCTTGCGGACGACTTGCAGACTGTTTAAGGTATGGCTTTTCATTGATTGGTAGAAATAAATACCTCTTTATTCTAGCCGGAAGGCTTCGTGGATGACCTTGAAGCGTCTTGGCGTGGTATTGATTGTTTGAAAAAAAAATTAACATGCAAGGTTGATCAGACAGCAAATTCGTTTGATTTCTTTTAATAATATTTGCCCGATATTTCGATTAGACAAAACTAACCTTCATCAGGGGCTAAGAAAGCTAAGTGAAGATGGAAATAAACTGTTACAATATTTGAAAAGGGGCTAAGATAAAACGCTGACACATGATAGGCTAATAAACTAGAGACGACTTGTAATGATTATAACAAAAAATATGCGGAAGAATAAATTTCGTCGCGTCTGTTCATGCCATTAGGTTCAAGTGTATTGGCTATAGTGATTAAATATGATTCTCCCGCTTTACAGATCATGTCTCTATTAGAATTAATGAGTTCTAATGGGATGATTTGGAGGTCGGTAATGGAATGTCCGGTGAGAGCAAAGTGCTCTGACACGGCAGTCGGTTGATCCTGATGTTCTTTCTTCAAGGCCTTCTCAACTGCACGTCTATCTTCATGTTCCCCAAATCGATCGCTGACTTGTCGTTTTGTGTCATCGATGTATTGTGTATGGCATTTGGCGCATTTGATGATATAGATGACGTTCGTGGATGTGCACCTGTAGAGAAGAAGGTGTAAAACGTGGTTCTTTCTTTGATAAAAGGACATGTTTTACACCGATTTCTGTTACAACCGAAAATTCCTGGTGTTTGAGTGGGTGGTCTGCGGTGTACAGCTCTGACGAGAATGTCACGCAAATTCTTGGATCTGCGGTAGGAAATCAAAGGAGGGAAAAGGAATGCTTCTTTGTATCTTTTAGAAGAATGAAGGATGTTGACATTTCTTTGAATAACTTTAGGTATGTTAGGGAGGGCTGGATTGAATGTTACTACAAATGGTATCCGGTTAGTTTCTTTCGTGTTACGTGCTGTTTCCAGGGCTGTACCCAGTACCTGGGATTTACTTTCTGGATTTGTTCAAATCCAGATTTAAAGAATTAAAGATCCAGCTACATTTTGCTACTGTTTGTTCAAGTGGTCCTTGCATTTTTACGGAAGTTATTGATTGTTTTATGATCGCATTTTGCAAATTAAAATATGTTTAAGATGAATGGATTGTAGAGAGTTTTAATTTTGTATTTTTGGCTATGACAATTGTTTTTTCATTTCAGTTTTAAATTTCTTTTTAACGTTAAATCCATGAGCCCCAAAATTATGCATTACACCAGCAGGATTTTCGTATTGCTTGTGGGTGTTTTTGTTCACACCCTACACGGATTTGTACTGTGAAATTAAGGTACAAAATAAGTTCCTCATATTATCTCGTTTAATTCCTGACGAAGTGTGTAGTAATCACACGAAACCGGTTGGATAAGAAAAGCAGTTTTAAAACAAGATTCGTTGCTGTAAGCCGCTCACTAGTACCTATTGTAAAAAATTGTCACATCGAAAAAAAAAAACAAGAAAAAGGAAAAGATGAAAAAAGAAAAGATTTGTGCATGTAGATGTAATTTTTAGGTATGATCTAACAAAGGGCGGGGCATTTGACAGACTGAAATGCCCTGTATAGTGGGGCATTAGTTCTTATTGGAACAGCAAATGCCTAATCTCCGCCTAATCCCCGGGGTTGGGGGGGCGGGGATTTACATTGACTGGTGCATTACATCTGGCTTCGAAAGGCCACTTTGCGGCTACATTTGCATTCACTTCAAAAGTGTCAGAAACACAGACCAGCTAGTTACAAGATTTAGCTTAAACCAATAACAACCATCGAGAAACTCTGACATACGGCCTTTTTTTCAACGGTAAGTACAAAGTAGGCATCGATTTGTATTTTTCAGTATGTACTCGTCTTTTGACACAGTGGACACGCTACTTTAATAATGCGTGCGATCTCGCACGCTAAGTGTACTGTGTCTTCTTGTTTTGACGGTTAACGCGCTTCTTTGTTAGACTGCTCACACTATCCGAATACTCCCTATCATCAAACCGTGAAATAACGTGCATGCAGATTCCCAAGACAATTATTCTCCAATATGCCTAATACAACGACGCCCAAGTATACGCTTCCACAGCGTCTTGTTTATAAATGGATTGCATCATTGTTACAGCTTTCATTGTTACACTTAATAAACTACCCTACATGTAATTGTTACAGCTTCCGATTTTAACAAAGTGTGTACGTGTGCAAGCGCAATAGACACAATGTGTTTGGTATTAAATGTAAAAATGGAGCAAACAATCTTATGCATGCAGCATTTTTTATGATGATTCTGAATTTTTTGATGAATTTTGTTTCATTCACAGCACGAAGCTCAAAAAAAGTAGTGGAATCCGACTCAGATAGCGAGGACAGATCAACCGCTACAACTGATGCAGTAAGGACGGGGCCGATCAATAAATCCAATTATGTTTTCAGACGAATTAATCCCAGGAGGAAATGCAAAAGAGGTATTATCAAGAGCTGCCTAGTTCTCTATAGGTGGTTTGCAATCAATCTCTAGGGACATAGATAACAATAGTGAAACGAACAAATGCTGGTGGACGAACAAAAGGAGCTAATGAGAGAACTATTGTTAATGTCCACCAGCATGGCGGCGATGACGTAACATGAAAACCACCTATACCCTGAGTGCCAGATGTTTTTTTTCGCGCTCTCTTTTTTTTTCGGATCGTGATAAAAAGAAAACACGCAAAAATCGCAAAAACACAGATAGTACCGGCCAAAAGGCCCATCTACTTCATAATTAGCCTGCACAAAAGGCGCTATTGGGGGTGCTTAAGCTAGTTTCTCCTCTTGCGTGTCTCGCGCTGCGCGCTTGTTGCTCGCGCCCCAAAACCCGCCTGAGTACCCCCAAAAGCGACTGTTGTACAGGCTACTTCATAATTGACAATATTCGACGGTTGTTCTAGTATATGCCAAAACAGTGAATAACCAGCCAAAATAGTTACTTTATTTCTCACAAATGGAAAAAAAAACTCGCGCGCGAAATCCAGAGCAATGCCTGGAGGAATAGCAAATACTATGAGTTTGAGTAGCCAATCAGCGCGCGAAAAACACTATCAGTGGTTTTGTATAAATTAATACTATTCATTGACTATTTTTGCAGTTGATCAAACAATCCCTCAACTGGTTCGCATCAAGAAACTAACAAGACGCAAAGCTGACGCTGAAACTGAAGTGCCTTCAGTGAGAAAACGAAAAGGAAAAAAGCTGCTCGGTCACTTGCCCAAAAAAGTGAAGAAAAAATCACCAAAACCGACAACCAAAACGTCAATGAAAGAAAAAGCTAAAAAGAAGGGGAAAGCGCCGAAAGGTGGTCAACGGTCAGCAAGGACAGATGAGGAAGACAGCGAACAGACGAGCTCCGTGAACTCAACTAAGCCAGAAAAATATTTTCCGTTCAGAATTTTAGACGACACTTGGCCGGAAATAGCGGCGGGCACACCAGCTCTGGGTTTATCTAAGCCAAGTTCGCATAAAGACACTTTTCCGAGACTTTGCAGTCGGGGACTCTCGGATGTCCGAGTGGTTCCGAGGACTGATCGGCAAGGCTTCGAGAATACCGAAGGCTACTGGCGGCTCATGATCGTGGGGCTGAACCGGCGCGCGTTCATTAACGCTATTTTTATGCCCCAGACGCTTGAGGAAACGGAAGAAGCTGGCGAGCAACCCGAAGACGGCGTTTTCTTATCTGCGTTATCCACAGGAACGTTTCCAAGCCGGTATCCTGTGGAGACGCTTTTGAACCGCGCTGACGAGGAGTTGAGAGGCCTAAGAATTGTTTTTGTGCTAGATGTTTACAGTCACGGAGAAGATGAGGTGGAAGTAGTCGTTAACAGGGCTTATTAAGTATAAATTATTACTTTATCTTTTAGCTTAGTCATAAGACTTCTGAACGTCAATTATTGCCGACAATTTTTTTTAGTGATAGGACATGTACTTGAAAGAGCTCCGAAAGTTTAGGCTTTGTGATTTTCATCCTCATACTCAAAAGATAAAAGTGCTTTACGTGACCAAAGATTAGACTGTGAGAAAGAAACTGTTCACCATCAAAACGTTCGTTCCACAGAGGCATTGGGGGCGATCCATTAGATTTCTGAAAAGGGGTGGGGGGAGCTGGGTGATTTTGAAAAAGTCAGCTCTACTGGAAAAAATATCCTGCAACTTCGAAGGCCCGACTAGAGGCTTTTCCAGCAGGGGCACATCTAAAAGAAAAATTCGAGTAAAGACAAGATCACCCAAATGCCACTCTCCCCTCACCCCTCCCCTCAGAAGTCCAGTGGCTCGCCCCTGATTTGAGGACAAGGAGTTTGTCGCTAATGCGAGTATCGCTACAGTGTAAGGCGTGAGACTAGAGTGTCTATAAAAACAGATACTGTTTGAGAAAAGCAACTGTTCATTTAACCCTTTCACTCTCAGAGTCAATTATGGAGACATGTAGTCTTGTTCTAACTTTTGAGTCTGTAGACAAAATCCTATGGTGTGACCATTCAAATGAAACCTCTTCGGCAGTACTTTTGCATGGTACCATTTGTTTTTCAATATTTTACAAAATGAAATTTGGGATTTTTCTTGAATTTTGATGTTTTGCACTCTCGAGAGTGAAAGGGTTAAAGTCTGTCACCGCAAAAATGAAATGTTAGTTATAATGGCAAAAAAAAAAATGTTTTCTCAGACTATTCATCATTCGCGCCATTTTAAGATAGCCCGAGGTATGTTTCACCCAATTTTTACATTTTTTTTAACAAGTTACTATTTTCGCATTTTACACAAAATTTCAAATTAAGGGTGCGTTCGATTGGGTTCAGAGGCCATTCTTTTTTTAATCGAGTTATATTTTTGGGATATCCGTCCAATTAAACGCGCCCTAAGATGTGTTAAGATGGGTGTTTTTTAAACAGAAGTGTAAACGTCTTGAACCTTACAATACAACATTATTTAATTGTTCCTCAAGATTGTTTGTGGAATATATATTTAATTATTTTACGTAATTTTAAACATTGAAGCTTATAAAGTAAAGTTAGTTGCTCATGGAAGAGTCTCTCTAATTGCTTTTGAAATTTACTTTGACTGGCTGGGTAAGGCTTGGTTTTTACTAGCGACATATAAGCGGAAGCATAGCAGCGCTTATTTCCAGGGAAAGCTCGCGCGACATAAGCATAAGCACAAGCATAATCTTTAGGATCAGTCTTTGTTCGTTTTCACTTGGCGCAAGGTCTTATGCTTGGATTCCGTTTATGCTTATGCTCATGTCGCTACCGGGGGAGGGGGGGGGGGGGTACTTCTCCGGGGGGAGGGGGTACTCCCTAGTAATTGGTTAATGGGGATGTGCCGCTGGATGGGGTCGCGTTTTCCCGACTGGATTGACTAATGGAGTTGCATTTCCAAAAGAGTTGCAACGAATGGTATCCAACATTTTCGGGATATTGGGGGTATGAAAATTCTGGCAATTTTTTTTAATGGGTAGTTTTATTTTAGTAGGCATTTGGGGTTTTAGAAAATGACTAAGTTGGAATCGCGAAGTTTAAATTTTCACAAAAGTGACTAAGCTGCGGTCTATAATTGGCCACATAATAGACTATAATGGGGTAGGGGCTCTGAGAGGCCAGCGGCACATACCCAGCGGAAGTTAATCTAAGTAGTCCCTGTTATAAAACTCCCCATAAAGAAAATTGAAAGAAACAATAAATTGCAATATTAAGGGCGCAGCAATTGTAAGGAGCCGATTACCCTGCAATTGTCTACAACAGAGCACGGTCAAGCTAGACCTGATATGATTAGCGCTCAAAACTAGAAAGCAGAGGCGGCTTTGAAACTCGTCAGCGCGTCGAAACTGGAACACAACGGGCCATTTAGGGACTGGTCAAAAAGAATAGGGGGGGGGGGGGGGGGTGGGCTGTAGGATTTGAAAAAGGGCTTGATTAAATAAACCTGACCCACCCCCGCACTTCGGCTTAAAAGTTTGCTGACCCACCCCCAAGTAAGACACGTAAGTAAATGTATTTCTCATCACTCTTTTCCTTTATATCTGTAGTAAAGAGTATTGTTTTCACCTGAAGACGTGTAAATCAAACTTTACCAGCAAAAAATTCAGGTTTTTACTCATTTTATACATTATTATGTCAACTGTCATCTTCCTCGATTTTATACATTATTAGTCAACCGTCATATTTTTCGGAGCATATTGAGGGGCAAATCACTTTCACTGTCAGTGTCAAATTCAGTATCCATATTTGCCCCCTCTTTAGAAACAAGAGCTGAAAGTACAAGTGGCAGATCATCTTCACTGGATGAACTGCTCCCAATCTCTTCAAGTACAACATCTTCACTGGATGTGTCATCACTAGCAGGGCTCTCTTCTGGCTCCTGCTCTGAATCTACATCATTTTCGTTGCCCTGACTCAGAGCAGCAGTCATGTGGACTGTGAGAAGACACATAACTCTGCTTTCTGAGGCTTTGCGAGCTTTCTATTTGGACCAATTAACCTATGTTTCTTGACATAGAGGTCAAGCACAGAAACACGCTGTGAATTAATTTTTCCATCCTTCTTCAGCTGCGCCCAATCAATATCTTAGGAGTGAACATTGGAAGGGTAAAATAAATTTTAAAAGAACAGTACCATATTTCATCTCTTGAAACTTCTATTATTAAAGATTCTATTAGATTACGCCTAGTCGAAAACTATCATGACCCACCCCCTCCAGTTGCTCAAAAAAAGGGATGGCCCACCCCTTTGCGAAGGCTCAAAACTTGCTGAAACTCATTTCATTTTGTTATGTTGTAATGCTTTTGCAATACTGTAAGGATTTATAGTCATGCAAATAAAGCAACTTGTTGTTGTTGTTGTTGCTGACCCACCCTCCCTTTCCTCCAGCCCATCCCCCCCCCCCCCCCTTCCCCCTCCCTCCCCCTATACTTTTTTTTTGACCGGTCCCTTATAGGAGAGAAATAAGCCGAGAATTGACAGCAGATCGTTCGTTGGTTAGTTAACGAGCGAACTCTGTAATTTGTAATCACCTGCGCTGCAAATGTTTCATCTGAGCACCCGAGCTGACCGGATTAGCTAGCTATAGGCAATTATACTAATTTTAAGTATTTATTGACCTTTATTTAAAAGGCACACGGGAAATAACTACGTTATACATATGATCATGAATGTTGGGGTACTTTGGGTACATTATCTGTTAAACTGTGGGTTGGCTTGCATTGATTTCCATTATTTTCTACTGAACAACAGCCAATATTCTTTCCAAACAATATGCCGCCTAAAGGTGTCTGGTTTTTTTTTTTCATAAATAATGCTATTACGTTGTCCATATCATGATGGATCGAAATGTCTCGATATATCTATGTTTTGAAAGTATGTACTTCAAACTATGTTTCCAGGTACAGGGAAATATAACGTGAACCGATCAAATAAGCACGCGAGTGATTGTTATTATTACAGGGATTAATAGGGTAACTTTAACGCCATCATAACTCCTTCCGGAACACGGTGACCTTTATGTTTCTTATTGCATTTTTCGAGAACAACATACACATCTTAGGGAACAATAAGATAAAGTTAAAATCGTTCGTCAACTATTATTTCGTAGGAATCGCTTTAATGGCATTACTGTGCCACAGTTCGACCACACTATAATACCACTGTGCCACTGTTCCACTGTTCCACCACACTTCAGTGTAACTGTGACACTGTTTCACTACATTATAGTAACACTGTGCCGCTGTTCCACCACACTATATTATCCACCATTCCATTATACTATAGTATCACTGTGCCACTGTTTTACTGTTCCACCACAATATATTATCACTGTGACACTGTTCCACTGTTCCACTGTTCCACTGTTCCACTACACCATATTAGTAAATGTTTACCTCTCAATAATGATTTTCTAGATTTCTGATTGGTCCCACCGCTACCGATCTGAGTCGTTATTGGTTAATTTGCCCAAATATGGAAAAATGATGACGAATTACGCGAAAAAAAATTGTTTTCTCGTCGCGGAAAAAAAATGGCACGTGTACGTGGCACGTGAACGTGGCGGGCAAATCTCTTCTTGCCCGCAGTATAATTTCCGCAATTGTTATGTTCAAATCCATAACCATTTCTGCCAGTCTGATTAAGACTTATTTTTGAAGGAAACTTTGACATTCTTCTCGATCTTATTTTGAAGGAAACTACTTTTGAAATAAACATTCTTGTTGGCATTTACTCGCTTTCGATTTGCGAAGCGGTCATGTGACACTTGTTCACTGACGTGACAGTCATGTATTTTTTTAGAGCGGAAATAATTTTTTTTTCCAATTTACGGTTATTTGAGTGTTTGAAAATTTACTAAAACAGTTATTCATCTCGGCCTCGCCGAATATGAGCTGATATATAACCAACTCGGCGCGGCGCCTCCCTGGTTATTTCTATCAGCTCATATTCGGCTCGTCCTCGATGAATAACTGTTAATTATCACTGTTCCACCACACTATATTATCACTGTGCCACTGTTCCACCACATTATAGTACCACTGTGCCACTGCTCCACTGTTTCACCACTGTTCCACTGTTCCACCACATTATCTTATCACTGTGCTACTGTTCCACTGTTTCACTGTTCCACTGCTCTACTATTTCACCACTGTTCCACTGTTCCACCACATTATCTTATCACTATGCTACTGTTCCACTGTTCCACCACACTATATTATCACTGTGCCACTGTTCCACTGTTCCACCACACTATATTATCACTGTGCCACTGTTCCACTGTTCCACCACACTATATTATCACTGTGCCACTGTTCCACTGTTCCACCACACTATATTATCACTGTGCCACTGTTCCACTGTTCCACCACACTATATTATCACTGTGCCACTGTTCCACTGTTCCACCACACTATAGTACCACTGTTCCACTGTTCCACCACACTATATTATCACTGTGCCACTGTTCCACTGTTCCACCACACTATATTATCACTGTGCCACTGTTCCACTGTTCCACCACACTATATTATCACTGTGCCACTGTTCCACTGTTCCACCACACTATATGATCACTGTGTCACTGTTCCACTGTTCCACCACACTATAGTACCACTGTTCCACTGTTCCACCACACTATATTATCACTGTGCCACTGTTCCACTGTTCCACCACACTATAGTACCACTGTTCCACTGTTCCACCACACTATATTATCACTGTCCCATTGTTCCACTGTTCTACCACACTATAGTACCACTGTTCCACCACACTATATTACCACTGTGCTACTGTTTCACCACACTATAGTACCACTGTTCCACTGTTCCACTACACTACCACTGTGCCACCGTTCCACTATGCTGTACATGAAACATATATGGTGTATTTGGGGTGAACCTTAATCATTAACAAATTGGTGATCCCAGTACACGAAACACAAGCCCGTCCCCCTCATTGTGCAACCCGCTGAGATTTTATCGTGTGGAATTTCTGGAATTGTGAGATTGAAACTTTGTACAGGTTGCGTCCTACGTAATAAAAGCAAAATACTATAAGAAGCAAGGGCTGACAACTGCGTAGAAAAAGTAACGCAACAATGGCATGATAGAGACCAAACCGAAAGTTTAAATGCAACTGTGGATAGCTATTTTGCCATTGTTGCGTTACTTTTTCTACGCAGTTGTCAGCCCTTGCTTCTTATAGCATTTTGTTTATTTTTGGCTGATCAGATCTCTTACAGATCCTGCGTATACCAGCAGCATTTTCGTTCACGGTCCCTTGCATTCTCGTTTTCGTAATAAAAGCATCTTCACATTACCTTAAACTTTGGTCTGAACAAGGGTACTGATGTTATAGGGAAGGTCTGAAATAGTACTAGATCTGCTACAGATCCTACGTATACCGGCAGCATTTTCGTTCGCGGTCCTTTTCTTCTTATTTTCCTGAAATAGGGTATCTAGTATGAAATAGGGTATCGAATTTTGGGTCAGGTCTGAAATAGGGTAGGGAAAATCGCATATTTTGGTCTGAATTTTCGTGGAGTACCCCTCGGGCTCAGGTCACGCTATCGTGAACAAAATTCTTAGATATCTAGAATGTTTTTACAATCATTTTCTAATGCCAGACAACGTCAAAACATGTCAAAATAACGCTTTATGATTGGTTTATATAATCATGAGCCGGATATAAATATTATGCTTATGGTCACAAGGCTTCATTTAAGACTTCAATAGTTGTTTTACTGGGGTGTGTTCACCTCCAAACTTCCTTCATCAGTTTTCTCCCCTTCACCATACATATGCTACAATCTTCATGAAGAAGTATCCTGTTCTGTGTGCATGTGCAAGTACACTGATCCAAAGCAGTTACCATGCTTGCACAGGTCACGCTATCATGAACAAAAGTCTTAGAAATCTAGAATATTTTTGCAATCATTCTTAGAAGACAGAAAACATCAAAACATGTCAAAATAACGCGTTATGATTGGTATATATCAAAAGCGCGATATTTAATTAATATCATGTTTATGTAAATGATCACAATTACTACAATTACAAGGCTTTATTCAAGACTCGCTCGACAGTTGTTTTAAGGTTTGTTCAACTCCAAACCGCCAGAACCCCTGCCTTTGTTGTTTTCTCCCCTTCACCATGGATATCAAGACCTTGCTAGATAATCTTCATGAAGAAGTATCCTGTTCTGTGTGTATGTGCAAGTACACTGATCCAAAGCTGTTGCCGTGTTTCCACAGTTTTTGCCTTCACTGTCTGAACGGGATCCAACGAACGAGTGCGAGCCGAGATAAAATTGCATGTCCGGAGTGCAGACAGGAATTCAGAGTCCCTGGAAATGGAAACCTAAGCGCTTTACCGACAAACTTTCGCATTAACAGTTTACTCGATGTATTGGCTATAAAGGAGTGCAATACAACCAGCGTGAAGTGTGAAAATTGCGACAAACGTTTCGAAAAAACCTTTTACTGCTTTCAATGCTGTTCGTTCTGGTGTAATGACTGTATCAGTTTCCATAATGGAATGAAGGGCAATAAAAATCATTATTCCCTAGCGCTAAAGGACTTCGAAGATGAAGACTTTGAAAACATTTTGAAGCGCCCAGCGTTTTGTGGAAAGCCAGGCCATGAAAAGAAGGAATTGGAGTTCTTCTGCAAGAGCTGCGAAGTTGCTATTTGCTATACTTGTATTGCAACACTTCATGAAGGACATCCCAAGGTACTTTTGAACGAGGCTGCAAATGAAAGAAAGTTACAGATGTCAACTGCGATTGAATATCAGAAACTCAAAGTGAAAAATGAGATGGATAAAATCGCCAAACTTGACGAAAACGTTGTTAAAATTCAAGAACAGGCAGCTTGTGTGAAAAGAGATGTACAACAGTTTGTTGATGATATTATTACAGTAATCCAAGACAAAAAGATTGAATTATTTGATGAAGTTGAAGGCAGAGAACGGAAATCCCTCGAGCGCCTGGGAATTCAAAAACATGAGACTGAACAACACGTTCAAATTCGAGAAACAGCGATCGAAAAACTTGAAACAGTTTTAAAACGAAGCACAAGCGCTCAAACCATGCAACCAAATGACTTTCTAGACAAAATATTTCAGGAAAAAGATGAAGACGAAGAAGATACAGCCGACCCTGACGACAAAAGCTTCCGCGAGTTTGATTTCGTAAAAAATCAGAAGTTGTTTGCTGATATAACTGCTAACAAAATTGGCTCTCTCCGATGTTTTCTTATCACGACTAGACCAAATGAATCAACTGCCGAAGGAAAAGGAATCAGTGAAGGGACTGTTGGACTTGAAACACAGATTGTTGTAACAACAAGGACTGCCAACAGAGAACAGTGTTATGAACAGCATGACTATGTAACAGTGGAAATCAAAAATCGTCAAGGCCATGACTGTGCGACAAAAGCACAAGTCAAAGATAACAAAGATGGCACATACAAAATCAACTACTTTGCCAAAGAAACCGGAATATGTGAGGCATCAGTGAAGGTAAATGGAGAACATGTTCGTGGCAGTCCTTTTAAGGTTCAAGTCAGACCCAGACAGTTCAGACCCGTGTTATCTTTTGGACAAGAAGGCTCGTCTGTTGGAATGTTTAGGTACCCTTTGGGGGTAGCAGTAAATGAACGAAATGAAATTGCAGTGACTGATGTTGGTAACAACAGACTGCAGGTTTTCAGTAGTAATGGTACCCACTTAAGATCTTTTGGTAAAAAGGGCGATCAACAGGGAGAGTTCTACATCCCTGCTGGGATAGCTTTTCATAATGATAATATTATAGTGGTGGATAGTAAAAACCACCGAGTTCAACTCTTGAGTGATCAGGGTGAACAAATTGCCCAGTTTGGAGGTGAAGGTAGTCTTGATCACCAGCTTAAGTATCCTTATGGTTTATTCATCAGCAGTGATGGTAATGTTATTGTTACCGATTCAAAAAACAAATTAATCAAAATCTTTACTCTTCGTGGCCAATTTTTGCGTAAGATTGGAGCAGAGGGTTATTTGACAAAACCATTGCACTGCATCCAACATGACGACTTTCTTATGGTGTCAGACAGAGGGGATCATTGTGTTAAATATTTTGATCTGGAGGGAAATTTTATTAATAAATTTGGAAAGAATGAGGCGGGAGACGGAGAATTCAACGAACCTGCTTGTATGTCAGTGAATAAGGCAGGACATCTGATGGTCTGTGATACAGGAAATCACAGAGTTCAGGTGTTCGAAATAAGCGGAAAGTTTGTAACCAAATTTGGAACAGAAGGAAGTAAGTTAGGAGAATTTCTTAGACCACTTTCTATAGCAGTCCATAATGATGGAAGGATAGTTGTATCTGATTCTCTTAACAAACGAATTCAAATTTTTGAATAAGCATGATGTACTTATAAAATCACTTAGCTGATACCATGGATGCCAGAGGTTCTATTTTTTTTTAGTGAAAACCGACGCGCGAAATGAGGCGGAAGCGTCTTCAGCCCGTTTATGTGGTTAATTTCACTCTTGATATTTAGAGAACGGAACTCTTGAGCCAGGGTACCATGAATAATACTTTTGTTGATTCAGAATATGCCCATTCTTGCAGTTTATCTTAAGCTAATATATGATGCTAAAACGTAGTGCATTTTTATTTTATCTATTATGTTGTCTTATAAACATAGAACAGTAATCATATCAAGTTTGGGCATTTCGGCTTGGTTCAAATTGAATGTTTTAGCTAAGACATTATTAACTTGAAGCTGTTTGCCACCACCTGAAATAGACATAACTCCAAAGACATGCAAAAAGCCGACGCAAGGAAAATAAATAACCTTTCTTGCATATGTATTTTTGAACCGTGAGACGCAATATATTGTTACTATACCTTTTATTTGGAAATAAGTGGCGTTATATATATTCTGTGACGTTCGGCTAATCTTGTAACAAATGTAACGATTGAAAGTACAGAGAAGAAGAATTAAATTGTACTATTATTGTGTTAAATTTTGCGAGATGCTTGATCGTTTGACTTCAATAAACTGAAGTAGAATGAAGTGTGACTTTTTTTTAATTGTCCGATCGCGACGACTTGACGACTTGCTTTTTCTAAGAAACATTACTTAGAGACGACAGACTGTTTGTACCGTTTTTTTACAGTCTCCCTGAGACGACCGTGATGGATTTTGGTCCCACATAGTATGGCGCGCCGATCTGGACAATAATAGTTGCACTTAGAAAATACAACTCATTGAAGATATATACAACTTATTGAAGATATATAGGACTTCTTCTTCATTATATACCTACTCAGGCTTGATATTTAAGACTTCGTCCACATTTATAATACTTTGCTGAACCAAAAATAAAGCTTGCGTTGAATATAAGACTTGTCTTCGAGATATACGACTTACGGAGATTTATGAGACTTTATAGCGGAGCTCTGCGGGCCGAAGGCCCGCGCGTAGCCCCATACTCATAGAACCTATGCCTGTCATTTTTCATGGTCATGGCTAGCGGAATGTTTCGCGGACGCGCGTGTGCCCGCCGAACCTCCGCGCGCCGCCGTTGCGCTGGACTAGCTCGCGGGCGCATATGACGTCGCAAAACATGCGCGTACGACGTCATGTTGAAACCAAAGCGAGGATTTGTTTTTCGCGCGGTTACAAGGCCGAATGTCACGTCAGCTGGAAAAACATTTGAGGTTTTGCTGTGAATTTACTAAGCGGAAAAAACGTTTTAAAGGCGTTATTTCCCTGAATATTTCGCGGTTTGCTACTCAAGACAAGGATTCTAATTAAGGGATACTCAGAAGCCGCCTTAGTGGAAAAAGACGAGCTTTCAAGGATAAAATCTTGCTTCGAGGAACTTCATGTGTTACGTTTTTATCAATGCGGGAGATGTTTGTTTTATACGGATTTCAGAACCAGAAGCGGAGATTTGAATTTCCAAGGAAGCGAGGGACTTAAAGGTAAAACAGATTACATTTTTCGGTTATGTATTGTTAGTTTTGAAATAGATTTAAAAACGTGCTTACATTCAGTTGTATCGATTTCTTGAATTTCATCGAAGAAAGCTTGAGGTACCGGTACGCGTTTTGCTTTTAAACGTAAACTGTTATAAATGGAGATTTGAATATTTTTTTTCGAAAGAAGATTGTTGTCCATTTTTATGTGTTTGTTCATTCATTACATAGGTTGAAAAGCAATTTTATGTAAATAAAACAAGACTTTGATATTATAGTACAGTTCTATCTTCACTCGCATCGCCTTATGCAAATATGTTTGTGTATTTTTGCAATTTTGATTTTCAAATCAGTTTTTCGGGCAATTTGTGACAAGCAACAAGTGTATTTTATTCGGAAAGTAGTCGTACTAGTTATTCTAGACGGAGAAAAAGTTGTTTTTGTGAACTTTTGTACGGTCTATAAAAATGTACTGTGCAGACGGTCGCGTAATAAGCTTACTGTTTTTGAGAATTGCTAAAATTGAAAAATAGCCTTCGTCAATCTTAATTCTTGTGCTTCCGACCTTTCACCTTAGTTAAGTTTCACCTTAGTTAAGCTTGTTCACAGAGCGACGCTGTTAGGCTCAGCCTATCTATATATATATTATTGAAATATATGACTTGATCAAATATAGCTAGAACTTGTGGACGAAAAAAACAATACTTAGCCCGCGCTGATTCGGTCAGCAGACTCTCGAGCAAACAGTGAAGCGCTGGCACTGGGCTAGCACATTTTCCAAGATGGCGTCCACTTCCACGTTGTATGTAGAAGACGAAGTAATTGTCTTTCTAGACATTTTAAATGTCGGTAAAGATATTTATCATCATCATCATCATCATCATCATAGCTTTATTTAAAAACACGGTATCCCATCATTAGTTACAAAATGCTCTTCCAGAGAGCCGTGTATACTAAATATTCTCTATAAAGACCTAAACATGTTAAAAATTTCTAATTAAAATTACAATACTAATGGATTTTTCTATGTTTACCTAAGATTAAAACTACTATAAGGCGGCTTTAAAGGATGCGATAGATGGCTCAGTTTTGATTTCATTTGATAGGTCATTCCAAAGAACAGTGCCCCGATAGTTAAAGCTACACTTTCCCGCTTCCTTTCGGGGTCTATGAACAAATAAATTGTTCAAGTTGTTTCTCAGTTTATAAGAATGAACATTCGTTATTGGTCGAAAAAGATTTTTTAGGCCCTTAGAAGAAAGATTATTTTTAGCTTTATAGACACTAACCGCGCTAATTGCTTTGAGAGCCTACGCTCAAGAGTGTCCCAGCCAAGGTCTTCCAAAATATCAGCAGACCGAATGTCATAATTAGAATAGGTAATTATTCTTGCTGCCCTATTTTGCAATTTCTGGAGTCTGTCAGCCAGGCATTTACCCATACAGCCCCACACCTCGCTGCAATAATCTAGATAAGGCAGTATAAGTGCTTCATACATCATTTGTAGTGTTGATGTCGGTACGAGATCACGAATTCGTTTAAGTGCTCCAAGACCAGCGGAAACTTTCTTGGTAATGGCATCAACTTGTACATGCCAACTTAAAGTCTCATCAATTTCAACCCCAAGATATCTATGAGACTTCACTCTTTTTAGTGGTATTTCATTAATGTTGATCTCAAAATCATGTTCCATGTGATTTAAGTTATAGTGACTAGCTATAATGAGATACTTAGTTTTTTTAATATCTAATGTAAGTTTGTTAGCATGTAGCCATGATAGAACTTTCTTTAGACCTTCATTTAGGTTACTCTGTAATATAGAAGGATCTTGTGCACTGGCGAAAAGACATGTATCATCTGCGTACATTTTGGTAGCAGAAGAAGATGTACACATTTGAAGATCATTTATATAAATTAAGAATAATAAGGGTCCAAGAATGGATCCTTGAGGAAGATGAAGATGAAGATTTATGAAGATGAAGATGAAGATTTATGAAGATGTTCAGAGGATGATGTTTGTTACTGATAGCGAGACTGCTCAAAAACTTAGAGATCACTGTGTACAGTTCATCGACGCTCTTCTTCTTGTGTTGAGATATCTGGAGGAATCACATCGACGCATTATGAGAGATGTCTATCTTGTAGTTGATGAATTTCAGAAACAAACTGATGCGTTTGAAGGAACTCCATAAGAACTTTGAACAAGATGGAGTTCAGTATTCGTGTCCTTCTGAATCCCAATGTGAAGGAAAAGGTCGGCCAAAACTCATTATTCCCCAAGAGCAGTTGGAAGGTCTACGATCGCTTGGCTTTTCTTGGATTTCTATATCTAAGATGCTTAAGCCGTATCCGAGAAACCTTTGAGGCGTAGAAGAGAAGACTACAGTATGTCTTCAGCGGTTAAACTGTTTTCAGATATAAGTGATGACGAAACTGACCATCTTGTGAAATTTGTGTTAGAGGGATCTCCAAACTCCAAACAATTATGTTGTTTTACATTATAAGAACATTTTTGGTAACAGGTCCATGATAACCGTCACGAATATAGGGCCTCCTACACACTATCATGACCATATTGTAGTATATTTAACGTACGTACTCGTAGTACCTGTGGTACCTGTAGTACTCGTAGTACCTGTAGTACTCGCAGTACCTGTAGTACCTGTAGTACTTGTAGTACCTGTAGTACGTGTAGTACCTGTAGTACTTGTAGTACCTGTAGTACCTGTAGTACTCGTAGTACCTGTAGTACTCGTAGTACCTGTAGTACTTGTAGTACCTGTAGTACCTGTAGTACTCGTAGTACCTATAGTACTCGTAGTACCTGTAGTACTCGTTGTACTTGTAATACCTGTAGTACCTGTAGTATCTGTAGTACCTGTAGTACCTGTAGTACCTGTAGTACTTGTAGTACCTGTAGTAACTGTAGTACCTGTAGTACCTGTAGTACTTGTAGTACCTGTAGTACCTGTATCACTCAATTACAGTGTATATAATAAGGGTCAGCTGGGCTCAGTAAATACCAACAGAGAGCCTAAATCAGGTCAATTTCTGCTCATTACGCTGTTTTTTTTTTTTGCTTTAAAACACACACAAACACGCTGGGTTTGCGCAGTATGGGCACTCTACCCCTTTTCTTACATCGTGAGCTGATCAATGATCAATAGAAGAGCATCACTGACAAAGCTACACTTCTGATAAAGCCTTTATCGAATACTGACAGGCCTATGGATTTAATTTTTGTATAATTTATATCACGTTTACATATTCCTAGCATGCAACTGAGAACACAGAATTTTTTTAGTAGAGCAGATCATTTGAAAAATGTCACATAAGACAAAAACAGAGCCCTTAATACAACCTGATGTAAAATGCAACCTATGATTAGAGTCTGTAATATGTCCACTGTATCAGTCTAAAGTTCTAACTGCCTCCTAATGTCGAGGCGCCTGTTTAACTCCCCAGCCTCAGTGACGTAGTCTTCCTTCTGCTTCTCCTCTTCATCAGGACTCGTGGCAGCCTCAAGTGCTACCCTTCCGCTACGGTTGAGTAAAGAGAGTCTGCTAAAGTACCGTGCTATCTGGTCTGCTGCCAGCCACTCGCTCTGGTCAAACATCTTCTTACGGTCTACAGATCGAACAGATTTCATCTTCGAGGCAACTTGAGCGGCATTTGCTTTATTTCCAGTTTTTTTCCCCTTGCAGGAAAATATCTTTCAATTAGCTTCTGACCTTGTCAGAGAATCTAGTGGCACGATCCCCTTTCTTCAAGGCCCATCTTTCCTCGGCTATCGGCTCATCCGTGAATACCTGCATGTTATAGGACGAGGAGGAAGCACCTGTCCTGACGTAACCCCCGGACACCTGCTTGCACGTTCCTGCCCATTTTCGTTTGACTTCATCGTAGGCTGACTCTCTTTCGGGTCTTATGAGGTGCTCTCCAATCTCTAGGTGTCTTTGCCAGGCAATAAACGACTGGTACCTCTTGATACACCTTTCTTCGGGGCAACAGAAAGCTACAACTTCTGCGGATTCTTCTGTGGACGGAAGAGCTGTCTCCTCATCTCGGTTTGAACCTGATTCTTCAGCAGGGGCTAGCGGTTCAGCTCTTTTAGTAGAGGTCAAAACACCAGCTTCCACCGTAGGAGTGCTAAAGGGTTCCAGCAGCAGGAATTCAAAGTGTAAAATCCTGTGAAATTAGTATTTCTCCTCGAAATATCGCAGCGGGTTTGACAAATGGAAGAAAATGAGCATGACAGCTCCGAAGCCGACATCTTTGCTTCAGACAAGAAATCGATTCATCCGATTTGTGCACGTACTGTCTGTTTAAATAAATTAGAGCGCGTGTAATTGAATTTGTGAGACTGCACGAAGGAATGTACAAGCGCAGTTTGTTTTTCACTTGTGGAGTTCCAGTGAAGTCAGTGAAGTTTTTAAACAGACACATGTGGTGAACCCTGGGTGGTTTCACGTATGTTTAGATTTAATGTACATTGTACTTAATTTATAAATATTACGAAGAAAGGCACTATCGTGCAGCGATATGGTTGTGAAAGCGCTTGTAATTGAATTTGCGTGACCGCACAAAGGTATGTACACGTGCAGTTTGTTTTTCACTCGTGGAGTTCCCGTAAAGACCGTAAAGTTTTTAAACAAACAAGTGTGGTGAATCCTGGGAGGCTTCGCGTATGTTTTGAGGTAAGATATTTTAATTAATAATTAAACGTTAAGAAGAAAAGCACTTTTGGCAATGACATAGTTTTGATAGCGTTTGTAATGGAAATTGTGGGACCGCACGAAGGTATGTACACGCGAAGTTTGTTTTTCACTTGTGGTGAATCCTCGATGGTTTCACGTATGCTTTTAGGTAAGATACTCTTTGCCACTGAAATATTCTGGATCTGATCGTCCAAAATACAATGAAGGGAAAACCCAGTGTATTTCAGATTAAACCTCATCTTTTTATAATTTATTCTAGAAATATTCAAATTTGACATAATTATAGGGTCAGAAGGCTGTACAGTTACACAAACATTTTAATAGATTTAAAAAAAATTAAAAACACGCATTTCCTGGTGAAAAGTCGTGGAATTTTGGAATTTTAAAAAGAGCTGCCCCTGCTTGGTGCCCTGTTGCCCCCTTTTGGTATCCGCTGACCATTGCTGAGCCTAAAGTGTAAACAATTGCAAGCTGTATAGACTGCAACCTCGTTCCCAGGGTCTCTCTCTCTCGCTCCAGGGGGCAGGAAGAAGAGAGACCCTGGGGACGAGGTTGTATAGACTGTAGGCCAGTGCTGTTGTCTCAACGTAATTTGTGCCTAAAAAAATTAGAATCGTTGAAAAAGAGCCAGATTTTGTAATCCTGAGGCTAGGAAAGCCCACTACGGTACGTCGACGGGAGAATCATCAATGGTAGCTCACTGAACATGCAGGTGTCGATCGAAAGTCAGAGCTTTATGTTGCTGAATGGAGTTCAAAAGTCGAGCTGCAAACGATCAGCAGGGTTCCGGAAGCGCTGTGATCGCAGCAAATGTACCAAGAGAGACTACAAAAGTCGATTGAATGGTTTATACTTCTTCCCTTGTTACGGAGGAAACTGCAATTTTTCAGAGATATTTAGCTTTTCAGATGCATTTAAAGCGGTAATATTCTCTTGAATATTACAGAGACAATTTAATATACCATTGTGTTTTATCTTTGTGTGGTTATTTTAGGCTGAAACGGATACCATTCGCGGAACAAAACACCTTCAGTTGTCTTTGCTTCAAAATTATATTGCCTTGTTTTAACAAAGTCTGATACTGGGAACCTGTGATGGTTGGTAAACGTCTGGGACTGCTGGGGAAAATTTTAGAAAGTGCCCAAAAAAATAATTGCTGATATTGTTAGTACAAAGATTGGTCTTCATCGTCGTATGCTTTTTATTGACAGCAAGAGTGGTGCATTGGAGATTTTTGGAATTAAAACCTGCTATTTTAGTACCATTGAAAAATTCAGTGTCACGTGGGTATTGATTGACAGGTCTTAATTGGCAGCAATTGATTGAGTCACTCTGATGACTTCACATTCTAATAACAAGAGAACAATTAATACCCATGCAAAAGATGATAGAAATCCATTGAAGTTTGAGTGTAGGGGAACTGCCTATTTTTGCTGCAAATTTTCATCAATTTTAGGGGTTTTCTTGGGAAAATCAGGGGGGTTGTCTAACTCCCCCCGGTTAAATCCAAAAAGTGAACCACTTTGGATTCTTGAGTTTCTGGTTGAGTCCTTTAAACTGGCCAAGTTTCATTGAAATCGGTGAGATGGCTTGTGCCACCCCTACCTGCTGCTCTCATGGATGCTTTCTTAAAGATTTATGCGAGCGCGGCTTACATAAGACGCGAAGTGCTCGTATAAATGGTTCGCGTCCAATGGTTACTCAAAGTAAACAAAAACTTACCCCGGCCGATGTCACGCTTTGAAACTTTGGCATCCTTGCAGATTTGGAGAAACTGCTTCTCCTCAGCATGTGGTAAACAATTTCTTGGCGATTTTTTTCGGCTTTAAATTTCTCTGCTTGGAGATACGCTTGTAGACCAGTTGTAGAGCCATCTTGTTTAATTTACAATCTGAAAGTCCGGAGATCCGGCGCAAGACACCACGTAAGCTAAACCTACTTGCGCAGTATGTGTTCCCGTCTTAGATAAGCTGAGATAAGCCACGAGCTAGCCTATTTATACGAGCAAGTTTGCCCCTTACATAAGACTAGCTCTAAACCCGCTGGTACGGCCGCAACTTGTGTGAGACGCGAAAGGTAATTTTGTACCATTACTGGTCAGTTCGCGGCTTATAAGCAGGCTTACGTAAGCCGCGGCATATTTCTCTCGTATCAATGGCCCTAATGAGACTCGGTGATACGTCACCTATCTCAAACATGTCGCTAGTCATTCCAGAAGTGCGATAAGAGAGGGCATTGGTTATCAGTCGCGCCACAAATTACGTGTGGCAAGTGGCCAAAATCAATCCGATTTCCGTGAGGGGTCTTTCCGTGGCTAATCATGACAGTGCTGCGGCGAGAAGAAAAAAAAACAGGGAATGCCAAACAATAGATTGCATCAGGCACAGCAATTCTCTACAACAGAGCGCTACGGTAAGCTCGATCTGACACGATGAGCGCTAAAACTAGAAAGCAGACGTGGACATTTGTTTCGCCCTGATTGAGGCTCGTCAGCGCGTCACAGCTGAATCAAGGAAACTTGAAACAGCTGTGCGTGTCTGCTTTGTAGTTTTGAGCGCTAATCATGTCAGGCCTACAATGATCGTAGCTACTATCCGTAGTGCTGTATTGAAGAGAGTGCAATCGATTTTCTTTTGGGAAAAATGAACTTGGTGCCGCGCTGATTGGTTGATAAAGTGGCGCAAGATTTTTTTTAGCCACTCGCAAAGCGTGGCAGTGCCCCCCCCCCCCCCGGGGGGGGGGAGTACTCGGGTATATTTGTACTCAAAATGATATCCCGTTCTAGAAAAAATGGCTGCTGATAATCTGAAGCTTTCGTGCGTTCGAAATATTATACCCCGTTCTAGGAAACGTCTCTAAAATGGATACCCCGTTCTAGAATCGCGACCACGTTGGGCGGCACATACCCGTATAGGTATTTTGGGGGAGTACCCCCCCCCCCCCCCCCCCGGGGGCAGTGCAAAACCAAAGAAATCGCGATAGATCAATAGTTTTTTTATACCCTGGGTGCCAGGTTTTTTTAGCGCTCTCATCTCTCGGCATATTACATCGCTGGTCGGTCGATCTGCAGCCAGCCCCGACTTCTCACAAAAGTGATGCAGCGAGAAAACCTCTGCTATATATATATATATATATATATATATATATATATATATATATATATATATATATATATATATATATATATATATATACAGGAGAATCTTTGTATTGTGTGTCGAGAGGGCTCGATACCATCGGTAGAGCAAATATAGAGAGAATAAGTAGACACGGTTAAACTTTTGACTTCGGTTTAATGCATACAGGTCTGTTTCGTACAGGGCGAACCTGCACTCCTCAGTGCAAGACCAAAAGTGAACTACAAAGAACATTTACAGTATAAAAAGCATCATATCTCCATGGAGATAACGTTCATGTCTAGACGATGTCACATCACGTTTTTTAGCAGAAATTTATCTTTATGTCTACATTTACTGACTAATTCGTTTCGTTTGTTCAAGGTTGCGGTTTCCGGTTTGCACAAGATGAAAAACTTTTCAGCTATACACAAATTACATCGCTTCGTAATATTCGAGTAGTGGGGAGCACGGCATAAAATGTTCCACTTAATTGCATAATCTAAATTGTTGTCCTTCAAGTGCCAGATGTGTTTACTTAGTTCAGTTGCGTTACGCTTAGATTCCGTCTTGAATGAGGTTTTGTGGTTGGCGTATCTGGATTTGAAGCTTGTGGCAGTCAGTCCAACGTACGTTTGCACTGTATCGCCGGAGGTCACTTTCGCACAGTATACGATGTCGTTTGTTAGGCACTCTCCGTCCAGGGGGCATGTTGTGTTTTTCGGGCAACTGCATTTTCTCTCGGTTTCAGGGACTTCACTGATTCTTAATAGTTTCTTGTTGTTTCCTTCGATGATTGTTTTCACGTTTGGCATGCAGCTGTATGAAATTTTCACAGTGTTCCGATTAAAAATCTTGTGGAGATTGCTAGATTTTGGAAAACATTTATCAAGGATCTTTAAGAATTCCTTTCCGATGTTTGTCTTCACGTTACGATCGAATGGGGGGTTGTACCAAATAATATTGCGTTTTCTGTTCTTCGTTTCTGGTTTTGGTTTCTCATAGCGCAGCTTATAGTTGTAGCCGTTGTTGTCTAGAGCTTTCTGGTAAACGGGCACGGCCTTATTGAGAACTTCTTCGTTGGAAGATATCTCTGATAGACGTTTATTGATTCCTACTGGGATATTTTTGAGAACAGCTGGTGGGTGATTGGACTCGGTGTTTACGTATTGGATAGTATTGTTCGGTTTCATGTATGGCATGTGTTGTCCCGAGTTCAAATCAAGAGTGACATCAAGGAAGTTCACCACCTTCTTGTTTGCCTCAATTGTGATTCTCAGTTCATTATCTTGGAAGGTTTTGCAAATATCCTTTTTCATATGATCTATTTCTTTTGGTGAGCCTGCAGAGATTCCCAAGCCGTCGTCTCTGTATAGGCCTACAGAGCTGCCATATTTCGTTTGCAGAAGGGACAACATATAACATACCACCAGTTCACATGATTCTGCACCATCAAAACTGCCCATTGTTATGTCGAATCCGTTTTCGTTGTTTTTTTTCTGCCAGGGTTTTCAACGCCAAAGAACCTAATCTAAGCGTAACGCAACTGAACTAAGTAAACACATCTGGCACTTGAAGGACAACAATTTAGATTATGCAATTAAGTGGAACATTTTATGCCGTGCTCCCCACTACTCGAATATTACGAAGCGATGTAATTTGTGTATAGCTGAAAAGTTTTTCATCTTGTGCAAACCGGAAACCGCAACCTTGAACAAACGAAACGAATTAGTCAGTAAATGTAGACATAAAGATAAATTTCTGCTAAAAAACGTGATGTGACATCGTCTAGACATGAACGTTATCTCCATGGAGATATGATGCTTTTTATACTGTAAATGTTCTTTGTAGTTCACTTTTGGTCTTGCACTGAGGAGTGCAGGTTCGCCCTGTACGAAACAGACCTGTATGCATTAAACCGAAGTCAAAAGTTTAACCGTGTCTACTTATTCTCTCTCTCTCTCTCTCTATATATATATATATATATATATATATATATATATATATATATTATTATGCGATTAGGGTATGTTTTTGAATATGTTTTTAACTAGGGTTTTATTAGAATTAGTTTTTAACTAGAGTTTTATTGAGAAGGATTTCAATTTTTTTAAAATTTTAATGTTTATCTTAGTTTTTTTTATAGGTAGTGTCACCAATTAGTGTAAGTACGCTAGAACGTTTGACACTTAAATAAAGTTTACTACTTACTACTACTTCTATATACCCGGGGTAACCTTTTTTACCGATATCATATTAATTTTGCCACCTGGGCATCCGAAACTTTAATAAAGTAATATAACAATTTCAGTGGTCATTATAGAATTCCTAGGGGTAAATATGACTGCCGTACCACGCATGAAAATCTCTCTCTCTCTCACACACACACACACACACACACACACACACACACACACACCCACGGTACCGCTATAGAATACAATAATAGAGATAAATTTCCAGGTACACTTGTCTTGCACTTGTTTTATAAAGAAGGGAATGCGCATGACATGCGACAGCATTCCTCGCGCGCTCTGGAAAACACGGTCACGCTGTTTTATGTTGCGTGACACTTCCCCACAGTAATAAATTACATGAAATTACCATATTTTAAAAGACTCGCTTTTAGCTTGGCATAGCTCATTCTTAATTGTGATAGTATATTACACTCAACATCGTTAAACGTCCATTTACTGTTTTCACTCAATGACCTTTATTGCTTTTTTTTTATGGCGGGGATTCCCGTTTCACACTAGAACTTTTCAATATAATTTTTCAACACCGGAAGTAGACAGCTGCTGTATGTCGACACCATGAAATTACTGTTGCGTTAAATAGGTGACATGCAAACAAGCTGGCATTTTCCCGCTTGTATTCACAAGCCACAAGCAAAGCGTTGACATCAGAAAGGAAGGACGGCTTGCACCCGTTTCTCTTTTCGTTCAACGGTTTAAATTTTTCAAGATCTGAGAGGAAATTTAATTCATTGTGAGTTGGCGATTTTTCTGCGATTGTTCGCGCGTGGGATAATTTTCTCAAGCAGAACCATGTTTTAGCAACTGAAATGGTTGTCTGTAGCGATGATTTATTCAACCAGAAAGCGATATGTGGTCGTGACGATCTTCTTCACATCGGCGTTTTGGTTGACAGTAGAGATCATTCTTTTGAGCTACACCAACCGTTTAAACGTTGAGCAATCACAAGTGAAGAATAAGCTTCCAGAAGTGTGGATATCGCGAGAGAGAAATGCAAACAACGCGATTGCGGACGTGTTAATACCGATCGACGATTTCAAAACATTATATGTGACTTCAATACCTCCAAATCCCGGTGGACCGGGGGAAGGGGGAAAAGCTGTCTATAATGATAAAGACGATCCAGTTGAAGTGAACAAGGAGAAGGAAGGCTACACAAAATATAGTTTCAACGAGTTAGCGAGCGCCAAGATTTCGTTGGAGAGATTTATACCAGACAATCGCGCTCCTGAGTAAGTATCACAGTAAAAGCCGAGCTTTAGGCGTTTAAATCTTATAACTGCAGCAGCATATTCATGGTTAGCATGTCTTGGTATTAGTTTACCTTTGTTGTTATTTTAAGTTTTGACTGGTTCAAGCGGTGAAAACAACAGCTTCGATCAGCCACAAAATTTATCTTATCGTTGGGACAAAAAATTATGATCTGTTAAAGGGACCAAAGATCAAATCAGGGTTGGAAAGAAGTCCGGCTAAATGTGTATAAATTTTGCTTTAAATGTCAACGATTAAGCGTCGAAATTGAAGTAAAATCCTTTCAACAGACAACATGGCCGAAAATTGTAGCGATTCGATGTTTAAATAGTTGATGTTTAACTTGTAACATTAGTACTGTGTTTCATAATAGACACTACATTGCAGGTAGATTTCACAGATCGCTGGCCAAACACACTCCCAAAACACCGGGCGATAAACAAACTAAACGTTCTTTGTTCGGACGAAGAGACAAAATACCTTTGCTTTATTTTTGTTGCACTATCTCGCATTTTAATATTCACACTCGTGAACTCTTCGCGCGCATTTGCATCAATTCCGTCGTTGTTTTCAGTTTTATTTTTAATTTTTAAACCAGTTTTAATTACCACATGTTCTTTCCCAAAATATGATCAAGACGTGTTTAGTGTTTTAACTCAAAGCTCTCATGAAGGACGCACGTCAATTTTTTTCAATTGCAATATCTGACCACGTAATTAAAATACAAATTTTGTCGTGATCAATTTAGCGATGCGTCACAATGTTGTATTTGTAATTTTGTTTTTATTTTAAGTTTCTTAATTACTCACCTTTTAATTTAAATTTTCCCAAGAAATTTTTTTAATAAAAAACACATGCTTTGTTTCGTTGATATCTTAGGAGTAAGCCAGAAAAAGCTATGCCATTTTTTTTTCTTTACAATATATTCGGCTCCATCAATTTGTTAATGCAAATTTTTATCGAATCGAGTATTTTAAATAGCTCTCTCTCTCTCTATTGTATTATAATTCTTTATTTTTTAATCATTGTTCAATTTACAGCTGTTGTTTTTTTCAAAAATTTGGTAACAATTCGTTCCAAGTTCTTCACTGACTATAACGTATGCAAATCACGTTTCGTTTAATTTTAGGTAGCGTCACGCAATGCCATGTATGACTGAATTTGTATGCAAATCGCTGCACACCGTGTAGTCTAAAGTTTTTGCAGGAATTTTATTTTGCGATTTTTTGTGTTTTGCGGGTAAAATTGTTTCGCGGTTCGAGATGACTGAAATTTCTGCTGGGAACTATTAAATTGTTGCGATTTCCTGTTCAAGCAGCAGAACATTTTAATGTTAAAACAAGGAAGGATACTTAATATTTTTAAGTTTTAATTATTTGTCGAGTTTACGGTACGCTCTACTTAGAGACATTTTACTGAATTCTATTAAATCTTCGAGGGCGAAACAGTACTGCGCTGACCTGTGAGGGCGCGGCGCCGACTTCGCTCCGAAAGTAAAGAGCGCCTTATCGCAGGCTATGGCTAGTCAGTACCCTAAAGGACTGACGTAAGAAAAAAATCAAACAAAAAAGCCTACCCCAACCCCTGCCATGCCCAAGAAAAAACTGCTATTACTGATGCTACGACCTTTTAATAGTTACTAGTTCTTATTGTCCGATATCGTCCCAGTAAATAAACGCAAGTTTATATTAAAAATCAGAGTTCTTTGTTTGTCTGAAGGAAGTACATTTTTGCGGAGTATTATTCTGCGAGAGTTTTTTTTTTTATGCGGGAACTTATTTTTGCGGATCGAGCGCAATCCGCAAAATCCGGAAACGTCACGCGAGAGATCTTTCAGAGGCGCAAGGGAGTATTACGTTCAGCCTTCCCTTGGTCCTTTGCGTCCTCTTTCAAGCCTTCTCGCGTGGCCTTGCGATCATCCCGCCGAAAATCCCAATGAGCGCCTGCGTACGAACGTGCTCCTGAGCCTGCACAACAGGCGCATATGGGGATGCTCAAGCGGGTTTGGGGGCGCGTGCGCCAAGCGCGAGACACGCGAGGGGGATGAAATATTTTTTCGTTTCCCTCCCCCTCATGTGTCTCGCGCTCCGCGCTCGCGCCCCAAAACCCGCTTGAGCACCCCTAAAAGCGCCTGTTGTACATGTGCAGATAAGTACGAACGAGGCAGTGCAAATCGTATTTCGTTCATCAAGTGTCATCTTCTCTTCAACAGGTGTCTTGCTTTGAAGTATCCTTCTAATCTTCCAAGCGCTAGCGTCATTATTATTTTTCATAACGAGGCGTGGTCGACACTTCTGCGCACAGTTCACACTGTATTGGCGCGATCACCGCCGGATTTTTTAAAGGAAATCATCTTGGTCGATGATAATAGCAACTACGATTCATACGGTAAGAATATTGGAACTTGTGAAGACAAACTCGCCCCAGGGCCCTCTCCGCTTTCAAAATGGCGGGGCGGGCGTAGAAATCGGAAGACCTTAGATAAAAACGGCCTGGACCACCTCGGACGCCTTATTAAGACTTATATAACGGAGTAACTGGTTAGCTTTCAGTTGAGGTTAGGGTTAGCAGTTTATATAGTTAAAGCGCACCTAAACCCAAAATTGTTTTTTCGCTTAATTAACTCTATGTACATTGAAAAGTTGAAAATTAGTAGGTGATACAAATATTCCTTTAAACGGCATTAAATCGTCAAAAGCAACACAAACATGGCTTTCTAAAGCCTTTAATGAACTCGGCTTGTTGGGTGTACTTTCCCAAAGACAATAACAAACTCTCCTCACTGAACGACATTTTACTCAGCTGACAAAACTGAATGTCCTGTTTTACTCAGTCCCCCACCGATACAGCACCACAGTTTCTTTGGAAACCAACCCCTTTGTTCCTTATCATTTTCTGCCGTCTTCTCTTCAGCACATCTCAACGAAAAACTAACATCGTACATCAACGAGCTGCCTAAAGTTCACCTTATAAGAGCCAGGACTCGGCAAGGCTTAATTCGCGCCCGTCTGATTGGTGCCAAACAAGCAAAAGGTGACGTCCTGGTCTTCCTGGATTCTCATTGCGAGGCTAACTATGGTTGGTTGGAGCCGCTGCTCGCAAGGATCGCAGATGATAGAACTATTGTTGTTACGCCTGATATCGAGGTTGTTGATTTGAGGACGTTTAGTTACGCTCGGGGTAAAGGAGGGTATAATAGAGGGATTTTTAATTGGGAATTGACTTTCAAGTGGAGGGCGTTGCCGGATTATGAGAGGAAACGACGAAAAAGTGATGCTGATCCAATCAGGCAAGTAGAATAATAACTAGTGCTATAGCGCGGTTTTCAGTTGAGTGTGGCAAAACCAAAACCAAAGTAGCTATATAATCTAGCCAATCACAACAGACGCAGTCATTCCAATGAGCCAATCAGAACTCGAAGGAAATACATGTGGCCGGCGCCAAGCGCGGGAAACCAAAAACGCGTGCAGGCATGTCACGATTGCCTTTGGTTTTAATTTCTAGAGTGATTTCCAACTCAGTGCCGTAAAACCTGGACCAAAGTTATCACTCTGGCCAATCACAACGCAGGTACGCAATTCAATGAACTAATCAGAACTTGAAGTAAATGCATGTACCCGGCGCGGAAAAATGCGTTCGGAAAAGTCACGATTGGTTTTGGTTTTACTTTTAGAGCGGTTTTCAGTTAAGCGTCGAAAGTAATTTCACAATTGCTTTGGTTTTTCATTGCTACGCTTTGTGATTGGCTTAAAAAATCTCGTGCCACTTTCTCGACCAATCAGAAGTAAAACCAAAACCAATCGTGACTTGCCTTTACGCGTTTTCCCGCGCTTAGCGTCGGCTACATGAATTTACTTCGAGTTGTGATTAGTTCAATGGATTGCCAGCCTATTTGTCAGAGTAATTACTTTGGTTTTGGTTTTACGACACTCAATTGAAAACTGCTCTTTGTAGTCGAAGTTGTTAGTTCTGTTCCTGATGATCCATGCATTGTTCGTGAGAATTAGAAATACTTTGTTGATCGCGGATTGTAAACAAATGTTTAACATTATGCTTATACAGCAAATATTTTGATCAGTAAAAACCGTTTAAATTCATTGGATTAAAATTAGTTTGAAAAAGAATTAGAAAACCTTTGCTGTGTTTAAGCGAAGTCCGATGCAAACACGAAAATCAGTTTGGGAGAGTCCAATGCCTAAATAAAGTTTGTCCGATAAAACACCGACGTTTCGGTATTACTGCATTCTTTAAGGGACAATAAAACTAGCATAGTTGAGTTTGTTATTTGCAGTCGCATGGACATTAATTAAACTGCTTGCGCGCCACGAGATACGCGCACGTGTGTAGGACGATCAGCTCTGTAGAAAACTAAAACCACTGACAGTCTAAAATTTTCGCATCCGACCCTTCCACTCAGTCGATAAGTGCATAGTATTTCACTGAAGTTTATGTAATATTAATGTATGTTTTAATACCGTTCTCATTTCAGGTCACCCACAATGGCCGGTGGATTATTTGCTATCGACAGATCGTATTTCTTTGAAATTGGATCGTATGATACGGAAATGTCATACTGGGGAGGGGAAAATGTCGAAATTTCCTTCCGGGTTAGTAGGGAAATTATTTTTGTTACCGTTATAACAACTTGATCACTTTTACCGGCCTGTGGCATTGCTGCTATGGTAACTCTGCCATCACTTAAGTGAAATGGAATCACCTGATTCGTTCTAACGTTCGCCTGTGTGAATGGAATTCTAACGTATGACCATATTAATGTTGTATAAGGTTGTACCAGAAACCCATAAGTGGGTTAAAACGTGCAACTGTCTCTTGTACGCTTCAAAACAAGCTTCCGATTATTCAATTTGCTTAGATGTTGTTACAGCCATATTTGGAAAATCAAGATAAAAATATTAACCAATCAATTCACTAGAACAACTTGCTTCCGCCAATCTCGAGGGACCAAAGGGTTTCCAAATATGGTACTAAGCAAAAAATGAATATTCGGAAGCTGTGAATGCACGTTACACGTTTCAACCCACTTATGGGTTTCTGGTTGTACTCACAATTTTAAAGTGTGACCATTTTCAAATGAAAGCTACTGAGCAGTACTTTCCTGTGGTTGTGTTTATTATGCTGTACAAGATGGTTCTAACTTTTGAGTCTGTGGATGAAATCCTAAAGTGTGACCATTCAAATGAAAGCTACTGAGCAGTACTTTCCTGTTGTGCTGTTTATTATGCTGTACAAGATGGTTCTAACTTTTGAGTCTGTGGATGAAATCCTAAAGTGTGACCATTCAAATGAAAGCTATTGAGCAGTACTTTCCTGTGGTACTGTTTATTATGCTGTACAAGGTGGTTCTAACTTTTGAGTCTGTGGATGAAATCCTAAAGTGTGACCATTCAAATGAAAGCTACTGAGCAGTACTTTCCTGTGGTGCTGTTTATTATGCTGTACAAGGTGGTTCTAACTTTTGAGTCTGTGGATGAAATTCTAAAGTGCGACCATTCAAATTAAAGCTATTGAGCAGTACTTTCCTGTGGTACTGTTTATTATGCTGTACAAGGTGGTTCTAACTTTCGAGTCTGTGGATGAAATTCTAAAGTGCGACCATTCAAATGAAAGCAACTGAGCAGTACTTTCCTGTGGTACTGTTTATTATGCTGTACAAAGTGGTTCTAACTTTTGCGTCTGTGGGATAAATCCTAAAGTGTGACGATGGGTTAGCATCCCATCCAGAGGGGATAACCAATAGTTTTGGCTGTTTTATGTAACAACTGTGACTCGTGTGGGCCACCTGTGGCTTGATCGTTTGGTCCTTTTCCTTCAACTGTGGCTTTGATTTTCAGATTTGGATGTGTGGTGGATCCCTGGAAATCCTGCCTTGTTCCAAGGTTGGTCACGTGTTCAGAGAGAGCCAGCCATACAAAATTGGCGAGGGGGCCATTGACAAGAATAACATGAGACTCGCGGAAGTATGGATGGATGAATATAAACAAATATTCTACGCTATGAGGCCCCAGCTGAAGGATAGGTCATTCGGAGATATATCTGGGCGAAAAGCTCTTCGAGAAAAACTTAACTGCAAGAGTTTCAAATGGTATTTGGAGAATGTTATACCGGAATTGAATGTCCCAGATATGTATCCTTATGGGAGAGGAGAGGTGAATGGATTTTAAGACAAAGTTGTTATCAGGCGTTTTCGGTTTTTATGTTTTAGTCAGAGTTCACACGAACGAGGTTTCATCTCTAATCGTATTGATACATTCCGTTTACACGGTGCCGTTTGCCGCTGGAACCTTGTAAAAAAAGTGTCGTTTAAAAAAAGCACTCTTAAAAGTTGATAGTTTTAAAAACAATACACCGAAACCGCGTCGTTTAAAAAACAATTGCTTAGTTCGATCGAAAGCATGTATGTTTTTTTATCATCCGAAATCGTATCGTTTGAGATGTGGTTTGCGAGCTAGCTCGTAATTCGTCATCTGATAAACGCGCAGACGCGAAATTTTCCCTCCGATACCCCAATGAAAATAGCATCCCATTAGAGCATTCTACACCCCCACTCCCCTAATAAGACACGTTTGTCACGCCGTTTTCGCGTTTTTTAAACCCTCTTCTCGGTGCTTGGAAATCCGGATGAAAACCTCTTCCTTCGTGTTTGATATATTACTTCGAATATACAGTGACAGGAAGATTTGAAGTCCTTAGTCTTCCAAAGGTTTTAGATGCACATATAACGGTGCGAAATGACGAAACAAGTAAAGTACCCGTAAGTGTCTATATATAATTATTTCCTTTTATTGTGGTAGGTTCGCAATCTTGGTACCAACCAGTGCTTGGATACGATGGCAAAAAATGAGCCTGGCGGAGAGCCCGGCATGTATATGTGCCATAGTATGGGAAATAACCAGGTACTAACATTTTACTTTTGTTATGTGACTGAGCAAAACACTCCATTCTGATTGGCTCAAAAGCAGGCTAATTAGTCACTGATTTGCACTCGGGACCAAAATCTACAAAGTACCCGAAGATTATACTGAAGACTACCGTAAGTCACTCCGAAGTCCTCGAAAAATTCCGAATATCACACGAAGATTTGCAAAGCGAATTCGAAGACTTCCTTACATAATCAACCGACATCCCGAAATTTCCAGTGATAAGTGTTCTATTTATATTTACGCCATGAAGGCACTTCACGACATCGACACCGTTATTGCAACCAAAAATAGAAAACCGTGCAAAAAGATCGCAAAAAGGCGACCATATTTTGAAGAGTTTGTATGGATTTGGGGGACGCTCTTTAAAAATTAAGAGATATTTGCGTGGATTTTGAATCATGCTTGAATACCATTTAAATTTGGGATTTTTCTTGAATTTTGATTTTTGGCACTCTTGGGAATTAAAGGGTTAAAAGAGATGGCTGCTTCACATTTCTTTTCTTCTTTGTTCTTTGTTCACGCAGTTTTTTATGTACACCAAGAAACATGAGTTCTGGCACGACGAACTTTGTTTAGATCTTTTTGATGGCAATCCGAGCACTAAAGTCAAGTTATATAACTGCCACAATCTAGGCGGAAATCAGAAATGGGAACATGAAAAGGTAAGTCTTAATTGCATGTTAATTGCCGTTATGGTTCGATTTAGCGCCCGGGGAGTTTATTTACCACGCTGGGTTTTTTTTGGGCGATTTCCGGCCACGGTTAAACTACTTTTTACGTTTTGATGCTCTGACCATGGAACTTTGCCACAATATAACTCTCGCCATTTTCTAAAAAGTTACCGTTTTCGATTTTCAAATTTTAGTATTTTTGGCGGGAAAATGACGTCACAACTTTGGCGGCAAAATTTTAATTTTGTATTATGGGATATACAATGGCGATTTCTGAAAGAGCGTGCAACAAGGATTTCAAATCTGAAAAAAAATCTAAAATACGTTGATCCAGTTAGAAGTTATGGGGCGTTGAATTTGAACTTCCCGCCATTTTTGTTACTAAAAATAGCACAAATTGAATATTCAACGCCCTATAACTTTTTATTGGATCAACATATTTCAATTTTGTTTTCAGATTTGAAATCCTTGTTGCACACTCTTTCAGATATCGCCATTGTATATTCCATAATACAAAATAGAAATTTTGCCGCCAAACTTGCGACGTCATTTTCCCGCCAAAAATACTTAAATTTGAAAATCGAAAACGGTAACTTTTTAGAAAATGTGGAGATTTATATTGTGGCAAAGTTCCATGGTCAGAGCATCAAAACGTAAAAAGTAGTTTAACCGTGGCCGGAAATCGCCCAAAAAAACCCCAGCGTGACTTTTGGTAGCTCAAGTGAGGGCGCTTATTGGAGGGGGGGGCTTATGAGGGAGGGGGGGGGGGGGGGGGCACTTATTGGACTTATTGGAGAGGGGACACTTATTAGGGAGGGGGAGCGCTTATTAGAGAGAGAGGGGGCGCTTATTGGAGAGGGGGCACTTATTAGAGAGGGGCACTTATTTACTTTTGGAAGCTCAAGGGAGGACGCTTATTAGATAGATAGATAGATAGATAGATAGATAATCTTTATTTAAACACGGTAAAAATTCGTCAGCTAAAAATCATTATAATACTAACACAAAGCAATAAACTAATATTAAAAAATATCTATATATGAAGAATTTAATAAATAATAAAAAGCTGCTTTCCACGAATGCCGTGCTTTATAGTTCCTCTTTGAGAAGTCGTTTAAATTGCCCAAGGGACTCAGCTTTCCTTACATTATGAGAAAGGCTGTTCCAGAGCATGGCGCCACTATAACTGAAACTATTTTTATAATACGAGAATTTAGTTTTATCGACTGAGTCGATAAGGTAAATTGACCACCGTAAAAAGATTCAAATAGCTGACGTTTCGAGCGCTAGCCCTTCGTCGGAGCGAATCAAGGAATTGTGGGTAGTGTGTGGTTTTATATAGTAAGCGGTGGAGCTACGCTATTGGTGGAAATTTGGTGACGTGAAAAACAAATGTAGATTAGTTGAATGAAAAGCGTTCGTTGATTCCGTGGGGTTTGAGAGTGCCGATTTGAAAGATGATTTTTTGTTCTAGGTTTTTACGGCTTTCTGTGTTACCCTGGTGTAGGGAAAGGCCGCAGATTGTCATGTGTTGTTTAGAATGGTTAGTAAGATTAAAATGGCGCGCGACTGGTTTGGATGCGTCTTTGTCATTTTTTTCAACGTCTCGGAGATGTTCACGAAAACGGTCGCCCAGTCTTCTCCCTGTTTCGCCAATGTATATCTTTTTGCAAAAAGTACATGTTATGCAGTAGATAACATTTACGGAGGTGCATGTAAAACGATCAGTGATTTTAATAGATCGTTTGGGTCCTGTTATTTTGTCCGCGTTGTGAATGAAAGGACAAGTGTTACATCGTGTGCGTGTGCATTTGAAAGTTCCCGCGCGCCATTTTAATCTTACTAACCATTCTAAACAACACATGACAATCTGCGGCCTTTCCCTACACCAGGGTAACACAGAAAGCCGTAAAAACCTAGAACAAAAAATCATCTTTCAAATCGGCACTCTCAAACCCCACGGAATCAACGAACGCTTTTCATTCAACTAATCTACATTTGTTTTTCACGTCACCAAATTTCCACCAATAGCGTAGCTCCACCGCTTACTATATAAAACCACACACTACCCACAATTCCTTGATTCGCTCCGACGAAGGGCTAGCGCTCGAAACGTCAGCTATTTGAATCTTTTTACGGTGGTCAATTTACCTTATCGACTCAGTCGATAAAACTAAATTCTCGTGTTTCATCCCCCCACCGACGCAGCACCACAGTTTCTCTAGAAACTAACCCCATTTATTTTTATAATAGTTTGTGCGCGGCAATGGAACATTAAGTTTATCCTCAGAGTCCCTTAGGTTGTAACTAATTTCTCGCTTCTCAAAATATTGGAGAGGGTGCGCTTATTAGGAAGAGGGGGCGCTTATTAGGGAGAGGGGGCGCTTATTGGAGAGGGGGCACTTATGAGAGAGGGACACTTATTAACTTTTGGAAGCTCAAGGGGGGGAGGGGGCGCTTATTGGAGAGGGGGCGCTTATTAGGGAAAGGGCGCTTATTTCCTTTTTGACAGAAACATGTGAGCATGAAAAAGCACTTTAATGAACAAAAACAGAAAATGTACAATTCGCAAGTCAGAACAACGGTCGGCATAGTCAGATTATACTTCAATGTCTTCAATGTCACTTTCTTCTAATAAGATAGCTTTTTGGCGTAGCATCTTCGAGAGGGGGGGGGGGGGGGGGGTGCGGGGTGCGCTTGTTAATTAAACGCCACTCAAAAGGGGCGCTTATTAACAAAACGACACTCGAAAGGGGGGGGGGGGGGGGGCGCTTATTGGAAGAAGGAGCGCTAAATCAAATCATTATGGTAACTAAGTTGCGTTCCTTTTTAGTAGTCTAAATCCGGATTGTATGATCGAAGATTCGATTTTCCGTTCCAATCTTAGATTGCAATCTGAACGATCCACGTCCGGAGGTAGATCGTTCAGATTGGTATCTGAATCAGGTTTCAGATTGTGCTTTCCATTTGGCGAACTAGTTGCAGTTCAATCGCACGTTGTCGTTCGGTTCCCGCAAACAAACAAACAAACAAACAAACAGAGGCCCTTCGCAGAGGGGTCTGGAGGTGATGAACGTATCGATCTTTTTTTCGGAGTTTTGTTCCAGCTAACATAAAAATCTAAACAATCTAGATTGCCTAAATCTAAAACTGGATTGTCTGAAAGGAACGTCATTGAACCTAATCGTGTCATGGGAGACAAAGGGTGTCCATTAGAAATGTCCGTGGACATTTCTGTAACCACAAGAATCCATTAAATGCGTGGAAGACCCAGTCCGCTTCACAAGTGTCCTTGTTAGCCACCACCTTTTGGGTTCTGACATATTTTTGTCTCTTAACAGGATGGAAAAATCCGCCACTCTCTTCACAATGTTTGTCTGGACGTCAGTGAAGGGTCAAACTTGGTTGTTCGAAAATGTGATGATCGGCAAACTCAGAAGTGGAGATTCTCTACTTACCCTGAGGAAGAAAGGACTCAAAATGTCCATGTCAAGATTTTATAACGGTTAATTAATTTTACATTGCTTTTATAATGCGTTTCGATAGTCTAATAATTTTGTGAGAAAAATCCTGACTCGAGATACTCGCTTCTAGCCGATCACAACACTCGCGGTTTTGCACTTGGTGCCAAGCGCGGGAAAAGAAACACTGGTGCCAAGCGCGGGAAAATATGCACCGAGTGTCAAGCGCGGCCCGAAAACATGCACCGGTTGCCATGCGCGCGAAAACATGTCGGCCACCGATCCTTAGCACAGGAAGACATGTTACGTGTCAAGCGAGAGAAAAGTCACGTTTAGTCAGACAGTGACTGGTTATGGTCGGCGGTCGGCCAAGAAAACATGTTTGTCTTGATTATTTGAACAACATCACACGAATTATTAATCAATTTACAGAGCTAAGACTCAACAACAACTAACGGAAACAAACATTCTTTAGTTGTTACATGCCTCATTTCATCATTCAGTCTCTTTTACCATTGTTATTTTTAGCTTGATTTTACTCGATTACGTTACTTTGCTGTTTGCAATTGTCTTGGCATTCAAGAACTCTGTTCGGGAACCTGTTATTTTCGCGTTGGCTTGTCGTTCAAGTGCCCCGAGCAGGGAATTTATTACTACTATTGTTTAGGGGCCCTGCTCGGGGATCTTGTTACGACATTGACCTTGCGATCATTCGGGGGCTTTCAATAGGGAGCTTGTTGTGCTTTTACAATTGCACAACACCATTACATTGTCATGTTTTTTACTTTTTAGCTTCATTTTTAGTCTATTATGTAACTTGTCAGTTTTACTCTATTACGTAACTCTTCTATAGCTTTATTTGCAACTTTGGTTTAATGTTAGAAGAATCATTATTGCACTGGTTGCATGTTTTTGTTTCATGTTCCGGCAGATTGAAATATTTTTCGATCTGGATTGTATTGGCTCTGTGAATATTCTGATTAGTTATAAATACTGGGAGTCAACTAAAATTTTGAAACATTGAAACTCATGCCCCGTTCACAACAACAACGACGACAACAGCAATTTGCAACCGTACGGTGGTTTACTGGATAGTATGACGATGGAACCATGTAGGAAGGTAGGGTTACCCTGGCTGTGAGAATTTCTCTTTTATATATTCATAAAGCCTTTGTCTCTCCTACCAGGGACAATTAGACCCTTGCAGACCCTTGGCCTTGACTTTTGACCCTTGACCCTTGGCAGCTTTTTAAAGGCAACCTCCACCGTTATTAAAAAAATAACGTTAAATCGTTGGGAAAAATCGAATTTCAATTATTTTAACAACAAATGGAAATAGAGTTTTAAATTTCCCGCACACCACCATTTTGAATATTTATGACGCCATATGGTTGTCCAATTTGTCACTGAGCACCAGCTTTCCGCACTAGGATTTCTGGGATCGTTTGGGTAACCAGCGTTAGTTACGATATAGGTTGATGGTTTCCACAGACAACCATTAACCAATCATAGTTCATATTGGTTACCCAAACGATCCCAGAAATCTCAGTGCCAAAGGCTAGTGCTCAGTCTCTCCACGGTTTCTGGAGGCGCGTTTCTTAACAAAAGCTGCAACCATATGATGTCATAAAAATTCAAAATGGCGGCGCATGGGAAATTTAAAGCGAAAATACGCGATATTTATACCAATTTGTACACTGAAATTTTCTTTCCATTTGTTATTTTAAAAGAAATTTAGACTTTTTTCCAACAATTCAAGGTCAATTTGTGATAACAATGGAAGTTTCCTTTAACAACATTTAGAGTTTTGAGCATTTTTGAGAGGAATGAGCAACCTCAAGCAATTTTTATCTCCAGAAGGAACTTTTGAGGAACAAATGAGCTTACGTTTTGTTTCTTTTTTTATGTTTTTTTTTCTTTTTCATCGACGTCCATGAACAGAACAGCGGGTGAAGCACGAGAATGTTTTTTTCGACTGAGTCGATAAGGTAGTTACCTTGTGAGTTTTTTTTTTTTTTATACGTGGACTGGAGAAAGAAAGCAGCTACAAAAACCAATTATAACTCGTACATTTAAATCCATTTCAGAATTAAACTGTTATAACGAGTGGGGGCCTAGGAACGAATCACAATTGTCGCGAAACTCATCATTTATACAGAAATGTTCGTCACATGAAAGCATATCTCAACCGCGGTCAAACGTTCGAGTCGCTTTTCGTTTTATTAGGTGGGATTTTGTGTAATATTAAATGGAAATATGGGCATGGATGTATGTAGAAAAAAAATAGTTGATGTTACTATCTTTTAATTTTTCTAAAAATGATGAGCTTTTTTCCGTTGAAAACTGACCAAAACTCTTTGCGCCTAATCAAAATTATGTTGGCAAATGGCGCCGTCAATTCAGCAGTTCGCAGTTTTGAAACGCTTAGAACTTTTTTAGTAAACTTTCAAAACGTTTGGTAAATTGACAGTGTTATTGGCAATATATTAAACTTTAAACAGTAAAAATGACAACCTTAACATTTAAGTACTTTGCTTAACTTTTGCAAAATTCTCTCGTTTGACCGCGGTTAAAAGCATATATTTAGTGGCTTTAGCAAGTTTAAGAAAGGTCGGATGAAAAGTCGTTAAAACTGCAAGTTTTCAAAAATCTAGAAAATCGCATACAAGAGTATGTCCCCTGTAACTGTCCGAACTTTAGAAGCCATTTATTCTGCTCTTTTAACAGATTAGTTCCAAACTTGGTTCTTATATCACTTTTTAAAAGTGCTATTTGGGATGGTATAGACAGCCAACTTTTAACCAACGAATAAATTTTAACAATTCGTTCCCAGTCCCCTATCCTTATCTAAAGTGGCCAATGGCTGACTGTATGATTTATTTACTGACATAAATCATTTACTGAATAGAGTTGTTTTAGCTAGAAGAGAAAAATGATAATAAACTTAATCTGTAGTTGTCAAGATAACTGACCAAAGAAGTATGTGTTATTGGAAGGGGATGATTCCTGACATGCGAAAGAATTGTGGCTACGCTTCCTACCACAGGAAGCCCAGGCTCATGAACACACCACTAGTGGCAAAATATAAGGATTTTATGGAACCTTGATTTAAAATAAAACACAAACAGCGGTGATAAATATTATAAACAAACGCATTTTGGTAATAAACTTGACGTTTCTTATGCTAAGCAGTTTATATAGTTCAAAATTGGAGTCTGGAACCAAAGATTAAGAAAAAACAATCTTAACAATAATTTAATAGGACAGACTGTCAGTCCTAAGAAGCTACAGCTAATAAAGCATCTCGCAGTGAAGACATCACATGTTTTCTATAAAGGGGCTGTTCTTTCGGTGATAATTATATCGGTGAGAGCATGAGGAATGTGGGGGTGCGAATTGCCGAACATTCAAATCCTTGTAATGACTCTGAACCTGCCCGTCACCTGCGTGAGAATCCGTCCCGTTCTTTTTAGTTGGCGAATCCTTTGTACAACCCAATATTTTCACAAGCACAGAATTATTGAAGGCCTAATGATCCAACAATGGAGCCCCAGTTTGAACAAACAAGTTCATTCTTATGTAGGAAGACTGTTCCCATCGAAAATCAATTAAAAAAATATGAATTGTGCATGTAGCGGACGGTCTTTTACCCTGAAGATAACTTAATTAGTCGAAAACGTTCGGATTTTTCTTTTAAGGCTATGGTTATGTCTACACTATAACGGATAGCTTATCATGTCGACATGAAAAATACTCCGGCCTGGTGTGAACAGAAACGACCCAGAACTGGATATTTACTTCTTTTTCAGTGGGTTTCAATCCTCGCTCCTAGTTGTTGACTTCCGCTACGGTTCGGTTCGATTGCCTGTTCACACTGCCCTAGAGAGTGGCACGAGAATCTATCCGATATGTGACGATACACTTTCACGAGCGCCGCGTCGCAGCGGCGCTCCGGAACATAAATCGTTCCGAAACTACCGTTTTATGTGTGAACGAAAGGCCTATCCGGTACGGTTTTCGTGCCGGCGCAAAAGCTATCCGGTATAGTGTAGACATAGGCTATGTCTACACTATACCGGATAGCTTATCATGTCGACATGAAAAATACCCCGGCCTGGTGTGAACAGAAACGACCCAGAACTGGATATTTACTTCTTTTTCAGTGGGTTTCAATCCTCGGTCCTGGTTGTTGACTTCCGCTACGGTTCGGTTCGATTGCCTGTTCACACTGCCCCAGAAAGTGGCACGAGAATCTATCCGATATGTGACAATTCACTTTCACGAGCGCCGCGTCGCAGCGGCGCTCCGGAACAAAAATCGTTCCGAAATTAGCGTTTCATGTGTGAACGAAAGGCCTATCCGGTATGGTTTTCGTGCCGGCGCAAGGCCTTTCGTTCACACATGAAACGCAAGTTTCGGAACGATTTTTGTTCCGGAGCGCCGCTGCGACGCGGCGCTCGTGAAAGTGAATCGTCACATATCGGATAGATTCTCGTACCACTCTCTGGGGCAGTGTGAACAGGTAATCGAACCGAACCGTAGCGGAAGTCAACAACTAGGAGCGAGGATTAAAACCCACTGAAAAATAAGTAAATATCCAGTTCCGGGTCGTTTCTGTTCACACCGGGCCGGAGTATTTTTCATGTCGACATGATAAGCTATCCGGTATAGTGTAGACATAGCCTTAATTCGATCCTTTTTAGCCTTGTAAAAATAATTTTTAAATCTTAAAGCGAATATATGGACAACATTTGAATTATTCCGAAAATAGCATTCAAGGCTCGATTTCTTATCTTAGTTAGCTAGCTGTATGAAGCTATACAGTTAAATATTTTGATACTAAGCCGAAACCAGATGAAAATCCAGGCCCTTAAAGCTCGGTTTCAGTCAGTACTCGTAAAGTTCGCGTTGGAAGTGTTAACCTGTGTCGAGGTGTCCCGCCGAGTCATTGTGTTAAAAACAAGAATTTTACGAGTAGTGAAGTCGGGCTTTAAGGGTCTGGTAAATGCCTCTAAGACACGAGAATTAATGTAATTGTTATGATTCGTTAGTTTTTTTTTCCGGTCACACAAGGAAATCCGTCACGCACGTCACAACGTCATTTCAAAACCTCAGTGTTTGAAGTTTTCCAGCCTGTGTCGCTAAAAACCAACAAGTAGCCCGATGGGCTTCGAAACTGGCTCGTTGAGTCTCAGTTTCCACCCGGTTTTCATTTTAATTCCACAATATACAATCTAGAATCTATTAATATGCACAGTCCAGTCCACATTTACATTTACATTACTTCAAGCACTCCTTAGGAACGGACCATTTTATTGTTGGGGGGGGGGGGGGGGGGGGGGCAATTACTAAAAAAATACGCATCTGTGTACAGCACGTTTCTATTACCACATGGAAGCCACCGATTAGTCTGCCTAAAGGAGGATTTTTCAGGTATCCCATGATGCAACGCGAATGAACTATATTATCAACTGAAAATTGCGTGACCAGTCATTTGCCATGGAGTGCTCGAAGCAAGCGCATCGTCCACTGCGTAGATTAGCAGTTAAACATATATCACATCGTCCAATCTGGCTTGTTGTAGGTTCCCAACTGTATTTAGTACATGTTTGCCTCCCCAAAAAGTAAAGAGAGCGGCGACTTTGTCTATTTCTGAACACGGACAAATTGAAAGGCATCGATGACAATTTAGACTTCGATTTCCGGATTTCCGGTAGATGAAAAAACATTGCCATCTTCCATATCACTTGTAAAAACATGAACATCAAGCGATTTATTAGCTTCGAAGCGAAGGAAAGTGTCCAACAATCATATGATTTGACCAAACTCATAAAAGGAATTAGCTGCAATTGCACTAAATACGATTTTTCCTTCGACTATAAAAACCAAAACAAAGAATCTACGCGATCGAAGCGAATTTCAACAACGTTTTGGCGCCGATATTTAACCAAAATTCAACGGTCGTAAATTCCGACAAAACGTGGGGACTTAAGGGGACCTTGTACTGCATTTAAAAGAGTCACTCTCCAGGCACTATCAGGCGTAATTATATGCTAATGTCCCCAGGATTAAAAACGAAACACGGCAAAACAAATCAAGGGTTAAAACAAAACAAAGAAACGAAGCGGATCCGCCATGCATGCCACTCGAAACAAAGACAACAAGAAAACTCTGCGAGTATTATAATCGGGCTTCCTTCTTCACTCCTTTTACCTTAAAATTTGAACAATTACGTCCCAAATACAAATTTTCAAAATACTCTACTAACTCTTCAAGAGAACTAATTTCAATCAATACACACGGCGTCCCACATAGATCATTCATTCCTGTGCGATCTTTACTATGTGAATCAAACCATCCCTTGTGTCAAAAATAGCGACTGTATAAATTATTATTGTCAAAATAAATGACTTATAATTATCACGTAACAACGATTCAAAAGCCTCAAACAAAGGTAAACAACAACTCTCTTCTATTATACCGTCATTTAAATAATGTAAATTTCCATAATAACAGTTTACTATACTCTTATTGAAAGTTAACTCTCCCATACAAACAACATCAGGAACTTCAGTTAACATAAGGCATTCTTTTTGTGTTGAATTAGAAAGATAAGTATGAAAAATTCCTGCAGAAGAAATTGTTAAGAGAAAAAAAATCGTGCACAAGTAAGCATGTGAAAAAAAATTTCAGCATTTTGGTAAAAAAGAAAATTCTTGCAAATAGCGATGCTAAAAAAAAAATCATACTCAGAAGAAATTGCCTAACCCCCCCTCCCCAACAAAACAATTAAACGGTCCGTCCCTTAACCAATATAAATCCCAAACCACATTATTAAATTCAACAAGTCACCACAACAATAACGTTACTTTTTACACTACATATTCAGTAATGAAATACGAGCCTTTTATAAACAGGTATAAAAAATGAGAAACGGCGGGGAAAAACATCACCACGTGGTAACTTTTAGAGTTTCGTACATGCGATCTACACCACATCAAACATAAATCATAGAAGATAATATTTAATAAGACTCCAACGTACATATTAAATCCGTGAGTTCTTTCTCCCCTTCTTTCACAAAATACTAATAAGCTTATAACATCTTTAACAAATGCATTGCAAGTTAGATCTCAATAAATGCCACTTCACTTTTTCCTGTGTGTAAAATACTAATATAAGCATCCTTGACATGACCTCGGTCAAAGTGATTGTTGACATAAAGATCATGTTCTATTTCTCATTTAATTAAATTGAAGTTTTCCAGCCTGCGTCATTCAAAATTAATTTAAATGCTTTTAGCAGCAAATCTTATCACTGAGAGAACAATGAACGATAGGAGAAAACCACGTTTCTTTAATGTTCCATGTACAATGTAATTGCTCACCTCAAATTCTCTCTTTTCACGACTGGGAAAATTATTTGCCAATGTATTTTTCGAATTGCTTGCCGTTTTGCGTGCAGTGAATTTGGTTAGTGCTCGAGTTTAATAGCCTAAATATACGCATTCTAAAATGCTGAAAATGTCTCGCTCTGTCACGTTTAATTCTCGCCCACAGTGCATAGCCGTGAGTTTATGTGTTTAGCTAAAACAACGCATTCTAAAACAATACGGATGTGTTGTCTCTCTCTGTCACGTTCAATTTTCGCCCAGAATACAGCCTGACAAATGGCTTGTTGCGTTTCACAAATCGGATCAAATCAGTCTCGCTCAATGCAATCATGCCAAATGCTAGCGAGATTATCACCGAGACAAGACCGAGAAGAATGGCTCGTTTTAGGCGTAAGCGAGACAAATTCGGTGTCTCGCTTTGTCTCGTTCAATGCACGCCGTAACAATCAAGACGATTCACCTTTCATCCTTTCCTCCCACACCGCTATAAACAAATACCCTTTACACAAACAACCTTTTAATCAATTTCTTAGCCTACCCACATCCCCATTTACTTCACCTACACCACATATTTTAACTTATCTACTCTCAAATCTCTAAAATCCGGAGGGGGGAGACTTCCATATAAAATTTACAATTAGTAGCTCTTAACGATAAAACTTCTTTTCAACCATGCCCATCTAACGAAATTCTTAAAGGACACCCCGTCATTTTCATATGGCGGACCCCCCGGCGTGTCAATAAGTGACTACGAAACAGCGTCCATTTTATATATCGGGCAAACAAGCCAGCCCGATCAAAAATATTGCGATACATAGGCAAACAGGCTCGGATCAAATGATATCTAAGTAAACTTTAATGTATGTAGAAACCAAATAACGATTTGATTCACCTTTTATCGCGTAGGAAACGAAGAAAACGTCTCGCGAAGATCAGTAAAATTTCACCATGTGTACTCGCCATCGCAGGAAATTTGACACATCAGGATAGATAATTACGCGCTAGGCGTCATGGGATACCTGAAAAATCCTCCTTTTCTTTGCCTTTAATATAGGTGACTTGAAGGTAAAGCCTAGTGTATAGTATGGGTTGGGGTTGGCGGCGTTACGGCGTGACCGCGTGACGCTGCCGTGACGTCGTTTTGATGACATCACCGATTACGTCATTTCTGAAAACCGGAAGTAAATTAGGTACGGTGTTGGCCGCAGCAATAGCGATTTCCGGGGCAGGTGACCCGACCGGGGAAAAAAAAAGAGAGGGTATTTTAAGAACTGTCTCGTCGCAGAGCGACGAGCCAGTTAATTATGGTTGAACCTCTCTTCGAAAAGGCACTTGAATCGCAGGTACCCCAAACTTAAGTGATGTTAAATACATGTTGTAATTTAAACGTCGTGGTAACTGTTGCGTAACAGCGAAATTATAAGGATTTGTATGGTGAAAATTCACTTATAATTTGAGCGTAAAATTAGGGACAATGTTTGAATAAAAATGGCTCACCTGAACTCCTGTGTGTTTACTTGTGTCTTGAGTGGTTTTTAGGTCGATTCGAAGCGATTCCAGCGAGTTTTAGTTCCACTGTTTCTTCCTCCCTGCGAGGATCAAATTTCACTCATGTTTCATCCGCAGTACACATATATGATTTTCATACATTCATATTCACGACTTTTTTTGTTGTAACGACGAAAAAAAGTTGACATTCCATCGTGCATTGCCGTTAGCACTTTCCTTCTTATGCGGATCATTAGGGGCCGTCGACATCTTCGTTAAGGGGGGGGGGGGGGGGGGGGAGGGGTTAGGGAGAATCGAGATTTGGACGTTAGCGCGGGGTATTTGGAGCAAGTACGAAATTGTTAGTTTTTAATCCTAGAAGTGCCACACATGTTGCCGTCAACGTTCTCATGTTGCCGCTGGACGGCAAGAAGGAGGCACTAAAAACATGGCGGCCTGTTGATGTTCCGGCCTTTACCTTTTATCCCGTAGAGAGCCGTGAAAAGGCACAAAGTGGACACAAAGATGTTTTAGCAAAACAGGTACGAGGAACGTACTGTCAGTCTTTTTAAATATTCTAAAGCCCATTTACAAATATAATGTTTGTTGTTTCACACATCAGTAGTCTCGCAAACTGTATTCACCCGACTATAAGAAAAACGTCGCTCCAGGCGACGTCGGAACGGTGAAAATTCTAAGTGGACGTTAAGGAGGAGGGGGTGGGGGGGGGGGGGGGGGGGGGTCTGACCTTAACTTCAAGTGGACGTTAAGCGGGGAACTTGTAAAACTTGTAAATATGTCGACGGCCCCTTAATTAAAACTATCTCTCCGATCAGAAGAACAAACAACAGGGAATGAATGCTGTATCATCCGTGACGTTCACACAAACGATATTTTTTATCCTTGTGTTACTTTTGTAATACCGGTATTTTCTCTATGTGCAGAATGTATATTAAGTTTCCCTTTGACGTCAATTACACCTCGCCGCAGTCCACAAGCAACTTGAAAAGATCGGGCTTGACCAATAAAAGACACTAATTGGCTAGTTATAAATAACTTTGCACCCCAGTACTTCAGTAATTTATGCACATTTGAAAGAGTCATTTACTTCGTAAGAACGACGGCACTGTAACATCATCATCACCATCAAGGTTAGTGACTAGATACAGTAAGGCAAATATGATCCTTCTATAAAGTGAAGAAATAATTCTCGCAGTTGTGATTTGCTTAAGCAAAGGTATGCAAAAATTAAAGAAAGTGATTTTAAAATACTCGACGTTTCGGTGTCGTCATGACGCCATTATCAAGAGTGAAGTAAATTTACAGAGCGAATATTTAAGTAGGCTAGAGATAAAATTTACATCAGTACTAAATGACTAAACAAACACTTTAACGGGTCAGTTTGTACGTTCAGTTCTGGTTTGAGTTTGCGTATGAATAGCATCTCTTTAATGAGGCAATCAAATTTGCTAATACATTTAGCCGGCAAGAACGTGAAACTGTTCTAAAAAGACGCTGTGGTATTGGACCATTGTGTTATTTCTGGTAGTGTTTGTAAATGGAGGACGACATAATCTTTTGTTCCCGTCCACGCACTCATGCGGTGCCCACTCGTATAGCGCATATATACTGCATCACACAGGTTACATTTAAATTATAAACTACGCATTGGTTGTTGACATTATTAAACATTTGCTGTACAAGTTGGCGGTGTAATTTTAATAGCTGATGATCGTTTCGTGATCTCAGTTAAGAAATCAAAAATTATCATGAGACTAAATTAATCCAAATTGGTCGCGCATGTCGTCTTCACTCCTTATTCCAGTCAAACAAAGAAACTAATCACAAGTATTCTGTTTAAGCCGCAGTCGACAAAGGACGCCTTTTGGGAGGCGGATTGAAAATCTTAGAGACATAGGCGTACGGGCACCTTGGACTTGGGAAAAATTTACACAATGCCCGAATGCGTGGGTGTTGAAATCGGGATACAAACGCACTCAAATAGCGTTCCGTCCAGGTGACGTCATATTTGGCAGCATTGCATTGTGGGATCGAAATGCGGACAAATATTTCAAAATGGCTGCCTCGGAAACACCAGTTTTTGCGATTCCTGTTCATGTTGTGAATAATTGTCAAGTTGTACCAAAGAACAGTGCTTCGTAGCACCTGCTTTTTTCGTAGCTACCTGCATAGTTCTTGAATGTTTGTACGCATTTCAATCCCATGATGCTACGCGCCAATTCTATTTTTTAAATCTGGGCGGAACGCTATTGCATGAAAAACAAAAACGTTTAAAATTCTTACGTCTAATGCAACAGTTATAATTCCAAAAATAGGTTTTTCGAAACTTCGCATACTCTATGACCTTGACAGTCTACTCGATCTAGTAAAATAGTTAAAAGAAAAAGTTATTTCATCCGTGGCGTTGTACGAGAATGTTTATTATCATGTTCATACTCTTGACAATGACTTTATTGCCATAGGAGCGCTCAATACAGACGATAGCAAGGCTATTTTGTCTATCCTGTTCCACCGTGCTCCGAAGATAAGTCTTTAAGCGCCGGAGTCCGCTGAACGAGCGCTCCGCTGAGCATGATGTTGCGCCGGCGATGACGGCCAGAATGGACGTTACCTTCGAGAACTCTGGAGGCATTTCATAAAGGCTGACTTCTGCAGCTGTTTTAATTGATTTTTCTACGTGTGCTGACTTGAATTGACTGAACAGCCGTTGGTCTGCCTGGAGTAGCTCCTTGTTAACCCTATTCGGCCTGGGGGGGGGGGGGGAGGAGGGGAAGGGGGGGAGGGGGCACAAAGTGCCCGCGCTAACTTTCAACATTCATAACTTCTTTAATATGTATTCAAACGCCATCAAACTTTGTGACATTTCCTAAAATTTATCTGGCAACAATTTCATATGACAATTTTTGATCAAGTGACTTGATGTTTCCATGGCAACAAGATTTTGACAGCCATGTTTTTTGAAATTTGCATATTTATACTTTTGAATGAAGAAAAACAATGTTTATTGGTATAACTTTTGTATTTTTACGTCATTTAGCGTTTATTTATTGGTTTTGATTAATTTTGAGTCAATTCGAACGGTTTTTAAGAGGTTTTGAAAAATTTTAGAAATCCAAGATGGCGGATCCAAGATGGCGGCCGTATAACTAATTACCTAATAACTACGTCATATGACGTCATCGTTCCATTGTGCGGACCGCAAAGGAGACAGTTTTGGACGTACTATGTACCCTCTAGGTTTCATTGTCATAGCCTTAATGTTCTAAAAGTTACGAGGGTGGGGGGGCGGCCCCCCAGGCTCAGAAACTCAAAAAAAGCCCAGGCTGAATAGGGTTAAGGTTATAGTACCTGGCAAACATGTCAAAGCTATTAATGGTGGGCGAATCACTTAGGGTGATGTCACCCAACGCACAAAGAGCATCTTGGTTATTTCCAGTACCGAACCCACTCTCAATTTCGGCCAGGACCTAATCCAGAGAGGTGAAAAAGGTGTTGACACGATGGTAATCCTCTGGTTTCGATAGCGGAGGAGCAGCACTGACGTTTTGGTCTTCCCCGACTAACGCGTGGAAGCGCGTTGAGGGTTGTCGTCGTGGCACACGAGCATCGCGGAATGAAAAATCCGATTCAGCAATCCACGAGTTCATCTTAACACTGATACATTCACACAGTTACCATACTGAGGTGAGGCTCTCCTCATTTCGGCAGCTTCGTAGGCCAGGGTCGCTAAGGTCAAATTGGCATTCCGCCTCGCTGTGATAACATCCACAATCTTTTCCTTCAAAACACACAGACCGAAGACGTGCTGGAAATCACAGATTCCATGCAGAAGTAAGCGACTTTCTGAGTATGTTTTAGCGTCCTTGGATGCCTTCACTATTCGCTCGAGTTGCTCAGTGGTCGGCGGCTTCACACCGCTTCCCACCGAGATGACCATCTTGTTACACTTTGAGACTTCAATGTCTTAAGCAAACTACCCTGATCAGTTTCAATGTCTCCAAACAAAGCGTGTCGCTTTGGGCTAGCCTCTAGAAAATTGTACAGAATCTGGATTGTGCCTAGAGTATTTCGCAATGATTCCACTGTTGTGTCGTTTCTCTTCGTGTGAGTGTGCGTGTGTGTTGTCAGTTTTCTCCAAGTGTTGTTCACCGAATCATGAGCGTTTTGCCCGAAAAATTTCACCATTTCCGAAACTGGGGAGAGGGCGAGGGGAGGCTGCGCGCCCTCCCCCCCCCCCCCCAACTCCAGTCCCTAGGCCTATACTGAACTCCCCTAGGCTTTGGTTTCTGTTTAAAAATAACACTCAATTCAAAACCGCGGTCTCGTATCTGCATTTTTGGAGCCGCGCATTACTTTCAGTTTCCTAGAAAGCCGTTTAAGACTGGGCCTCCTATTTTGTATTCTTTTTTTGTGTGACCGTTTAAATGAAGGCTATTGAGCAGTGCTTTCTTGTGGTACTGTTTCTAATGCTATACAAGATGGTTCTTACTTTTGGGTCTGTGGATGAAATGCATTCAAATGAAAACAATTGAGCAGTACTTTTTTGTGATACCGTTTATTATGCTGTACAAGGTGGTTCTAACTTTTGAGTCTGTGGATGTAATCCTAAAGTGTGACCATTCAAATGAAAGCTACTGAGCAGTACTTTCATGTAGTGCTGTTTCTTATGCTGTGCAAGGTGGCTCTAACTTTTGAGTCTGTGAATGAAATCCTGAAGTGTGACCATTCAAATGTAAGCTACTGAGCAGTACTTTCCTGTGGTGCTGTTTATTATGCTGTACAAGGTAGTTCTTACTTTTGAGTCTGTGAATGAAATCCTGAAGTGTGACCATTCAAATGTAAGCTATCGAGCAGTACTTTCCTGTGGTGCTGTTTCTTATGCTGTGCAAGGTGGTTCTAACTTCTCAGCCGAAACGTAAGGTGTTTGATACAGTTTTAGGAGACCATAACTACATTTTTCAATCGGCTTTTAAGCGGTCTTCTTCAAGTCAGATCAACGTGAAATTTTGGTTTTGAATTGAAGTTTGGCAAGTTGTGTTTTCTGTATTAATGAAATTGACATCATTACGTGACATATCTCTGTCAGTGACGTCACAAAATGCCTTTTCTAAACGGGTAAAGGTCACACACCGTGATTTTAAAAACGTTTCTTATTAAATTGTTTAATTAAGTGTTTAAAAGCATCGCTATTCTGCCTTGTATGGTGGCAACTGTAATCTCCATTAAAAAGTATAAAGCATTTTTGCACGTAACGTGGCCTACTTTCCTTAATTATGTCACTGCTAATGAGCTTGGACATGCGTACAAGGCCAATTCATAACAAGCACCTCAGATGTAAAATATAAGTACCCCCCAAAAAAATACTTCAAATTGATTTTATGTTCTCTATTTTGATCTGAAGATTTTAACGGTTAACGTTCAATTACAGGTCACGTGACTAAACTTTAAACTAAATTATTAAGATTCCTGAGAAAATGTTGCCTGTCAATTTTAAATACGATTAATTAAAAACTGCCTCTTCAAATAAAACTATGCCCAAATAAAGTTTTGAGTCTGATACTGTACTTTCCTGTGGCGCTGGTTATATTTTTAACTTGTTATTTTTACTTTTTAATTTTAGGCAATGGCAGACATCACTGGCATGTGTCCACACCGACAGTTCATGGACGAACCAGGGATTGTGTGGCGTGAAGGAAAACCCGACTTTACAAAGGTCGACAAAGCTTACTTGGAGGGGAGGACACGAGTTCACAAGGAGGGCTCCCTGGAGAAGATTGTGGAGGATTTGGTTAAAACCTGGGAAATGGAAGCTTCACACAAAACCCGAACGGAGGTAGTCATCTTTAACAAACCGTGCGTTTAGCTTTTTTCCCAGTCTTATCAATTTCTCTCTTCTCTACTGTAATAGCGTCGGTTGTCACGTGAGAAAACTTTACATTAAATCAATCTCGTTCCCAGGGTCCCCTCTCTTCAGCCTCGTCAATGAAGGCCGATTTAAGACGAAAAGTGAAAGCGAATACACCCTTACTGAATTTTGATTGAGGCTTTTATTTCATAA